>OZ005656.1:226865878-227095878 GCA_963930645.1 Salticus scenicus | reverse complement strand
TATTGCTGCCATAGGATGGGGGTGTTCTGAATACTATTTTAGCGGGATCTATATTCTTAAATTTCTTGATATATTAACCTCTTTTTCTGTATCGTGTCCAATACGTTTCTTTCTGCTATTTGCATTCATCCGTGTTGCAATTTTTATGTTGAGCAGTGCATATTTAAAATATAACAAGTTACCTTCAAAATCAAAATTTGTTCTAATATGTGTGATGTAATACTTGTAAATTTTCACAGAAGTGCTTATAACCTGACAATTTAAAGGAAATATTTTTCCAAGATTTATAATTTATATTCTGGATGTATTAATGTATATATGTAATGTATATATGTATATCCGACTAACGTGACATATTTAATAATATATTTAGTTAAAAACTATTATTATTTGTATTATTATTTAACAAATTTAATTATAATTGTAAATATCTTATGCCTACTAAAAATCGATTTCTTTGCCTAATTTATTTTTGAAACGTATTTTTGAAGAGGAGAAGAAATTACATACATTTCCTGATAAATATAAAAGTCTATATATATATATATATATATATGTATAT
The DNA here is from genome assembly GCA_963930645.1 of Salticus scenicus. Classification (NCBI taxonomy): domain Eukaryota; kingdom Metazoa; phylum Arthropoda; class Arachnida; order Araneae; family Salticidae; genus Salticus; species Salticus scenicus. Next base: position 227,095,316 of record OZ005656.1, on the reverse strand, counting down.
AGATATCTTTCAATGCACATTTTTCATTTAAATGTTAATATATTTTTTCAAGTATAGAATTTTTCTTCTGGTTTAATAAAGTTATTCACCAAATTTGTAGACAAATTTAAAGTGGCTACATTTTTTTTTCTTTTTTAATATTATATATTTTGGTTAAAAAAAAAAGTAAAATCACGTGTTTTACAACACAATACTCTTTTTTCAATTTAAAGTAAAATATAAACACAATATTTTCATAAATAATGTATTGAAAATCCAAAATTTTTATCGATAAATTTAACATCAGTACACATTTTAATAATGTATGTAAATATATTTGTTGAAATAAATTTCTGGTAATACAACCTTCTTTATCGTACAGTAAAAACATCTTCCAAAGTAAATTTCGTAATGTGATTTTAATGAAATTTTGATTCAAAAATATTTCTTATTCATTCAAGCTGAAATAAATAAAATATAGCCCTTAATATATGAATGTATTTTTTCATAACGATATGCGACTCATAAAAATTTAATATATTGTTCTGATATCAATGTCTCTTGCATAAAGAAGTATATATCTTAAATAGAATTTGCATTATTTTATTTCAGCCTGCTATTTTCTGAATTCTAATAATTACATTTTTGTATTTTGTTCTTATTTTATGAATAATACATGTATAGAATTATAGTTTGGCAGTTATAGTTAACATATAGAGTATTGTTGTCATTTTTAAGCACTATTTTTCATTTTGAACACGAATACTTAAAAATAATTAAAATATAAAGATTCAATTTATAGTTTTAAGTCAGAATAATAATGTGCTTGAAATGTTGAAGTATCAAAGAATGTGGTAGCGTTCTAACCCGCCAAGCTAAAACAAACATTAAGATAAACAAATGAAATTTACAAATTAGGAAAGTCAATGGTGTAAAGCTACAAGTGTATATTTTGTCGACGTAGCATCTCGGACATTTCGACTACCTGTACCTCAGCTCCCTGATCCCCAAGACCTAGGATATTTTGCACAGACCTTGAGCATACCTGTAAAACAAAACATACAAATTTGCATGTCGATCCGAATTAAAGGGCCTGAGCTATATAACTTTAAGAAGCATAAATTTGCCGGTTACATTCTTCTTCTTCTCCTTGTTAAGATTGACAGCCTAAAGTTCTACAGCTATTGAGCTGAATTTTTGCATTGTCATTTCTTCTGACCTGTACTAGGGCATTTTGGAATCAAAATTTTTTTTGGTTACTATACAGGGTAGTTATATTCAATTGTGTAATATTTAACCCAAAAATTTCGTGAATTCTTCAAGAGATGTCGCTCGTTTTTAATGAATTAATTTTGTCATTTAATAAGACATTAAAATAATAATAAATTATGTTTTTATTTTATTTTATTTATTTATTTACTTTTTTTTTTTTTTTTTTTTTTTTTTTTTTTTACAAAAATGGATTAAAATAAATTGAAATATAATTTTTCCTTAAAAATATTAAAATATTTACAAGAAACGTGTTTATTAATAAGAAAAATAATTGATAAATTTAGTTTTTGTAATTAGTAAATGCTTAAAGGACGCGCTAAATACGCTTTTAACAATTAAGTAATGCGGTGGAATAAATAAAAGAGCGATTCTTTAGCTGTATAAAATTACGGATGGTGGAAGAAAACACATAATTAAATTCCAAACATATATTATATAAGAGATCTATTATCATGGAAAAATTCAAATTTGACAGTTTTGTGTTTCTATGAGTTTTGAAGTCTTCTGAATTCATTTTTTTTCATTTTTTATAACAATGGAGGTATGCATGTATGTAACGCTGCATTTGATATGTATGCTATAGGTTACCCACAAATAATGAGTTTAATGATGTAGAACTTTCTTTACACGGATACAAAATAGAATTCTTATACATAACGATTTATGGTCTCAAATCACTTGAACATCATTTAGTAAATTTAGGGAATATTCTGAATTCCGATTTTTTTTCTTTTATGTTCATGCCTGCATTATATGCGTCTGTACGTATGTGAGTGAATGCGAGCGATACCGTCTAAACACTGAATTCGACTGCATTCTAATATGTTATGTATATTATAGACTACAATCGCATGAGATAGCTGAATGAGTACGATAGCATCTAAACGCTGCATTCCATTGAATTCAAATTTAGGATGTATATTTAATACATGCAGTTCAATGAATATAAGATTGATGTGCATATGTAATTGAGTGAATGAACGCAATAGCGTTAAAATGCTGCATCCAATTAAACTCAGACTTATTACATATATTACAGGTCATTATCATGCGAAATATGTGGAAATTAATGATTGTAGGATGAATATGGATATGTATGTGAGTAAACACGATAGCGTACATATACTGAATTTTCTATTGAGCTTAAATTTTGTAGACATGTTTAATTTTCATCGTTGCAAGAATTATTTATAGAATTTTATAAATTCGGAACTTATCGTAATATATCAAGCGATACAAATTACAATTATATTGCATTATATTGAGCCATATTTTTTGAAATTCCTTTTTCAATGCTAAAGTGCTATAAAATGTTGCAATAATTGGCTAAAGTCTAAGCAATAGGAAAAATTATATGTGTAATAGACTCTTTTAAAGGGAAGTATGAATGAATTTTCACGTATCATGTCTGAGAATGAGAAGCGAAACTTGTAAAAATTCAGTAAATAAAAATTCTGTAAATAAAACTTTTGTACGAAAATTCTGTAAATAAAACTTTACAGTTTTATTTACAGAAAGTTCCAGAAAAATACAGGTCTATAAACAAAATATTAACTTCAATTCCACCAGTAAACACAGCTTACATAACAGCCGTCAACAGAAAATCCGCAGTACAAACTCTATAGCAATAACACATAAAACATATCAAAGAGGCTCAGAGAACTCCTTCAATAGCAATGCAAGCGTTTGGTGAACTCAACAGCAACTGATCGGGATTTGACGCGCAGGACTTCCTTTTAAAACCCTCGTTCGAACCTACAATGATCGGGAAATTTCCTGTAGCTCCTTAACCAATCAATGTAGAGCGCCCATCTTTGATATACCGATAAGAAGGATTTTCTCGCCAAAAGTCGCCAAAAAAGCAAACAGTCACCATATTTGGCACGAAATCCATTACCTGCCTTATTGGAGCTTTTTAATTCGTTTTAAAGGGAAAATTAAGCTATTTTAAAGCGAAAAAGAACCGGAAAGGCGGAAAATTGACATTTTGTCAACTTCCCAGGCCTCTTTGAAAGAATTTATACAAAAATAAATACAATTATTTACAATTTCGTAAAACATCATTAATTACTAAATGTTTTGAAAGTCGAGTGAAGCCAATTTAAATTTTTAATTATGAAATAACAAGAACTAAAAATGACATAAGTGGCTTTAAGTAGAGTTTAAAGGAATAAATGCAATACAAATTCTTTGCAATGTCAATATGAAACACACACATCATATAAATACGTATTCATAAACATGGGTTCCCAAAGAATTACACACTCACATAATATATACACATTAGATAAACATATAGTTGCGCACTCGGGGCTTGTGAATTTTCTGTGAATGAAAGAATTACCTTTCAGAGGTTTAAACATTTATTTACAGAATATTTCGGAAGATTACAGATCTTTTAAACCCAGTATCAACTTGAGTTTCATTAGAAAACGCAGCTTAAAAAACAGCAGATAACATACAAAATCACAGCACAAACGATACCATAGTCATAACATGCAGAAATAGGCTGCAACTGAATGGTAGAGACTTAGTCGCGCAGAACTTTCTATTCCGTAAAGTCTTAGGGATAAACTCATCTCAGTGGTCGGAACGGGACCCCTTTTATAGCCTGACATTAATCCAGAATTTTACAGTAACTTCCGTAATAATCGAGTTACAGCTTGGACAATGGGTATATCGATAATAAAGGTTTTTTCACTAAGGTTGTCAAAATAATTGTCAAGGAGCAGTAAAGTCGCAAAATTCGTTGCTAAGTCCATTACGTGCCCTGCTAAAGCATGTTTTTAACGGAGAAGGAGCTTTTCTAACGCAGAAACAAGCTAGAAATGTTGGAAATTGGCATTTTATAATCTAACTAAGCCTCTTAGAAAGAAAAATCACATAAAAATAACTAGTACTGTTTAGAAATTTGTAACACTTTATTTACATCTATGCATAACACGCACGATTTTTATTGCTCTATTACACGAATATATTAAATATGCATGCGTATTATATTTATAAAAGCACATACATAACCTGCAAAAAGAAGTGATATCTCATAAAAAACAATACTATTGTAAATGTTACCACGACCAGCAAAAACTCTTACTTTTTTTAAGCAGCCATAAAAAGAATTGATATCAAATTTCGCCGCCGCTATTGAATCCAGGGTACTGAATGCCTAGCTTAATGACACTGCCAATAACACTGCATGCATCTTTCTAATAAATCCCAATCTCTTTCAACATTCTTTGTTATTTGTGTTAGCTTTTTGGATGCATTATAAAGTTACAATTTAAAGTATTTTTACGGTGGGTTGCATCCCCTATGTAGAAGTTTTAATTAATAAAAAATTTAGTCAGTAAAAATTAAAATATTATTACGCTCTGTCGTAAAAATACTTTAAATTATAACTTTATAATGCATCCAAAAAACTAACACAGATATAAAATAATGCTGAAAGAGATTAGAATTTATTAGAAAGATGCATGTTATGCAACGTGTTGTGAAGACAATAATAAACGCTTATATTTTTCTTTCACAAACCAAAACTATATTAAACATACAATACACAGAAATGAATATGCGTTGAACACATAAGTTGTGCTGAAACATTGCGATTGAATATTTAACATAAACAATATAATGCGAAAATAATAATGTGAAGTAATAATTGTGAATAATGCGAAAGATAGCATGCAAGCTACCGTGCGGATGAAAAAAAAAAAAAATAAACTGTTCTTTTCGGTTTCTGTTCGAGTAGAGTTGAGATGTTCGTAACTGTTGAACAGAAAAAAGTAAAATTGAGATGAAAACAGTTAAATCGAAAGTGTCATTGAGTGCGAAGTTCGATTATGTTAAGAATCGAATATGACTGGATGGTGGAAATCGAACAATGCATGAAGAGTTATTGGCAGATCTTCATTAACCCAGGCATTTTATATCAATCCTTTTTTGGCTGTTTAAGAGTTTTTGCTAGGCGGGGTGACTTTTACAATAGTATTGTTTTTAATGAGATTTAAATGTGCAAAACAATAATTAAAAACTTTTATAATCCGAATTTTGTGACGACCGAAACCCATACAGCACAGAATATTTCAGTTATGTTGCAAAAAGCTTACAATCTTTCAAAAACGTAACACGTTTTAGTATGCTCTCTGATACCTTTCTGAAACATTCGCCCTTTTTGATTTTCTATCTGTTAAGGGATTGTAACGTTTCTGTTACGTATCTGATTTTTTGTTACGATCGCGGACATTTCTACATTTTTGAAACTAATCGGAAAGTAATCTGAACGGTTTTAAACGTTTCGGAAGGTTTCATAATGTTTCAATGTTATATGATTGTTACATTTCTGGAATATTTTGTGCTGTTAGGGAAGTGGGCCATGGTTCAATTTAACTTTCGATTGAAGCTGTTTTCTAATTGCTTAATTAAATTTATGAAGAAATGACAGAGTCAGATATATAAAAATAAATGAGCTTTATTAAGAGCTTAAAGAAAAGGAGGGCGTTGGACTATAATGGCAACTTTAATAACTTATAACTTAAGATGGGCAGCCATACTAACTATTCTAAGTTTAAATAACTAACCACCAATAATTTCAACTGCTTCGTTTAACTTCAATTAACCCTCACGGCTCAGTAATCTTTCGTATGTGGGAGGATTCCCTGACACCACTATACTACTCGACTTACTATCTTCAACTATCCTACTCTAAGCAGCTACCCCAACAGCCCTCTTACTCTAAACCGCCTTCTAAGCCGCTAACATCTAACTTCCTTCATCTCGGCTACCTCTCAACTATCTAAATATCTTACTCTCCTTCCAACTAACTCCTTACTATGAAATACATCGCCTTTTATCCATCTCATTTTCCAAGCTATTAGCATATGGCACATTACAATTGCGTTTATCATTTATCATAGGAACTAACTCTATTGGTCGACTGAATCCTAAATTCTTCTCATTCATGTTTTACTCGTAAAGTGCGAATTTTAATTGTAGCATTACGCTAACTTTGCTATACCTCACAGTTCCTTCCCAAAAGAAAAAATTTCCACGTAAAAATTCACAACGGGCTTGTACCCGTGAAAATTTTAAAGTAAAACAATGCTCTGTTTAATTGAAAAATAGCCGCAGTTACTTACTGCTAAAATTAAACAACATAAGACTTTAGAAAAAAAAGAGGGGGGAAAACTTAAGTTAAACTGCCCAACAATAACTATTGGCTTTTAAAATCTAATAAGGAGAAAAAAATTAAGAGCACCGGGCTAAAAAACCGGACACTTAGCATAATAAGAAACATTTTTTAAAAGCCCAGTCTAAGTCGTTTTACGACTTTATCATTGAATTTATGTACTAAATGTGCAGAACTAGAGTTAGTTAACACTGCATCTTGAAATGTATTACTTTCACTTACATTAACTACTAGATTTTCTTTAAAAGTAGTTACGAGATCCGTAGAAACACAGTGGATAAACTTTTCACTTATTTTTACTTTAGTCGGCGGGTCCTTTTGACCATTTACGTGCATTTTCTCATTAGAAACAATTGACTCTGTCGGCTGTATAGCTTCAAACCTGACAGCTAAAGGCGGGTTACAAAGATTAACCGCAATATTTAATGTTTTGTCACTATCGCTCCGTTTAACGGTTTCAGCAGCCACAGTTATCTTAATTGGATTTTCTTTTACAACCTCCGTCGCAACATTAGATAATTTCTCGGATTTTTTATCCGTAGCCAAAGGCTGAATAACATACTTGAATTTGTCTGTATCGCTGTTTGCAAGCGAAGTTTGCTCATTTGATTTAACTTGTGTTTGACTTTTGCCACTAGATTTAAAGTTATCACCAGTTTTAGGTTGTTCTAATGTACTCGAGCTTGCCTCCTGCGGCTTAATAACTTGTTGTGGCTTTTCCATTGGTTTTATTACTGCCTCCCACTGACGCTCGTGAGAGGGGAGGGAACGGTCATGTTCCAATCGTAATCTATCATACGGAGTAGCAAAGAGGCTGATAACCTGACTTTTTAAGTCCTCATAAGTTGGATTTGGGCCAAGTGAATGGCAGGCGATTAATTTATGCCACTGTCTCGGTTCTCCTTTTAAGGAATATGCTAACCACCCATATTTTTCCGCAACATCGATCTTATAAAAATGGAAAAAATATTCAAGTCCATCAAAAAATTGGTGCACACTGGTCGTGCCATCAAAAAACACTATCTCGGGGCGAGATTCGTGCGGATTTGGACGGCACTGTGACGAGCGATATGTCGTCGCCGTGCTCATTTAACTTTCGATTGAAGCTGTTTTCTAATTACTTAATTAAATTTATGAAGAAATGACAGAGTCAGATATATAAAAATAAATGAGCTTTATTAAGAGCTTAAAGAAAAGGAGGGCGTTAGACTATAATGGCATTTAATAACTTATAACTTAAGATGGGCAGCTATACTAACTATTCTAACTTTAAATAATTAACCACCAATAATTTCAACTGCTTCGTTTAACTTCAATTAACCCTCACGGCTCAGTAATCTTTCGTATGTGGGAGGATTCCCTGACACCACTATACTACTCGACTTACTATCTTCAACTATCCTACTCTAAGCAGCTACCCCAACAGCCCTCTTAACCGCCTTCTAAGCCGCTAACATCTAACTTCCTTCATCTCGGCTACCTCTCAACTATCTAACTCTCTTACTCTCCTTCCAACTAACTCCTTACTATGAAATACATCGCCTTTTATCCATCTCATTTTCCAAGCTATTAGCATATGTCACATTACAAATGCGTTTATCATTTATCATAGGAACTAACTCTATTGGTCGACTGAATCCTAAATTCTTCTCATTCATGTTTTACTCGTAAAGTGAGAATTTTAACTGTAGCAATTACGCTAATTTTGCTATACCTCACAATTTTTAAATAAATAATTTTTTTATCAGAATTTTCAATCTTATGATTTTTAAGTACCAGAAATTTTTACTGAAAGTATGCCCTTAATTTAATGGAAAAAAAAAAATCATACTTAAAAAAAATATATAAATAAATAAATAAAAGATAATAATAATAATCGCTTTTATTGAAATGTGAACTACAAAGCACAAAATAATTTATAAATGTAAAACATTTATTATGTCCCCCATTTAAGATGTCCCACAACTCGATGTAGCCTAATCCTTTTACTAAGGTTCGAATAAGAATAAATAGTGATAAATATGCTAATAAATATAATTTACTTTAATGGTAAAAAATATCGTGGGTTCCCCTCTATTTTGAATCTCATAATTACTCTATTCTATTGCCTCCAAGGCAGATTGTACGTGATTTTGCACTCGAAGAATGAAGGCCACGTCCTTTCGAAAACGGTGATGTTTTCTTTAATTTTATGGTATGTGAAGAATTTTTCAAGTTTAATAAAATTGATATACTTTTTTAAAAGCTTAAATGCAAAGTTGTTTTTGAAAGTTGTAGGATTATAGTTAAAAAATGATTTACAATGTAATACTAATATTAAAAATTCCATACGTTTTGCGTATGCATACACACGCACTTTACAGAAACTCACACACATGTTTCGTACGGACGCAATCTTTTGTAAAGACTCTTCCACCAAAATTTTTATAAAGAAAAATTTTAAACTTATTGCATAACCAAAATTGGTATAAAATGTTACTAGTATGAAAAATAAGTATTATACTAGTCCTGGCACGCAGAAGTCTCGCATTTAGATATTGTAAATGTTGCCTATAAAACACAGAACTTTTTCAAAATAAAATTTAAATAAAAAGTAGTATCGTACTTCTTTTATATCCGTTAGTAAAAGACAAATTTTAAATAAGTTTTTTTTTTTTTTTTTTTTTTTTTTTTCATTTACCAGCAAACGAGTATTTGAGATGCACACTGGGTGTCAGCAGAATATGCAATAAATTGGCGAATTTGTGAATACATGATCTGCGGAGGACTTTATTTACGTAATCAATCGCGTACTAGACACATGCAATAATCCTTTGACTTAAATGTACATAATCAATCATGTATATGGATCCAAGTACTGTTAACCAAGAAAATTATTAAATTAATGAGAAAATTATTATGTTAAGAGAAGCGATAAATCAAATAAACAATGTAAATTTTCGTTTCTTTTATAAATCATTAATATAGTATCATTATTAATAATATTAGAAATAATTATTAACATACACACTAAAGGATTTTTTTTTTTTTTTTTTTTTTTTTTTTTTTTTTTTTACATAAAACAGTTTGAATGTCACTATCTTTAAATAATTCACAAATACTCTCTCTCTCTCTATATATATATATATGTATATATATATATATATATATATATATATATATATATATATATATAAGAAGCATTTTATAATTTTTGTGCATGACTAAATGAATATTATTTAATGTTAAGAGAGGCTAAAAATGTAATTAAAAAATGCATAGTAGCTCAAAATTTAAACGCTATCTTTAACCCCTAATTAAAGTATTGATTGTAATGAAATTATCCGTAGTATCGGCTGTAAGCCAAAATAACTTAGTTCATTAATGTGAAGCTTGAAAAGGAAAGTAAAAAAAAATGGAGAAGAAGTATATATGCGCGCTTTTCAATGTGGCCTTCAGATTGACGTATTGCTTTGGCGAGACCGAAAAATTTCGTGAAAGCTAGCAGTGACAGTAAAATTAATATTTTTCGGTATTTATTTCAAAATTTCAAGCTACTTTTGTTTATTTTACAATACTTTGTAAGTAAATATAGCCATATATTTTACTTTAATTAAACAATATCATTTATGTTTGTTTTGCATGACAAAACACTATATGAACACTTTTTCTTTTTTCAAATACTTTATAAAATAAATAAATAAATAAATAAGTAATTAAAAATAATAATAATAAATGTAAGCTACATACGGACTTTATTATTAATTCTACTAAGACTTGTAATCCTTTTTCATAAACATTAATCTATCCATTATATCTATCCATAATAGTTTTTTTTTTTTTTTTTTTTTTTTTTTTTTGTTCGGTTAAAACAAAAATAAAAAAGGCATGGTTGGTTAATAAACAAAGTATAATTTCTTAATCAGTAAATAAATAAATATAATTTTCATATAAAAACATTTAATGTTTAATACATTTTAAATAGAAAACTCTAGCCCAAATTATATAAAATATTTCTATTGAATAAATATTTAATAAATGATGTTATATTTCCAGGTTTATGATAATATCCACTACTTTTATTTATATCTAGGTAAAACTTTCATATCTTTGATTTAAAACAGTCTCTCTCTCTCTCTCTATATATATATATATATATGCATATATACAAAAAGGAAATAAAATGTTCTTTGTACATTGAAAAAAAAAAAAAAAAGAATAATATATAACGTAAGACAATGTTAAAATAATCTATACATAGTACTTTTCAGCAAAAGTTAACATAAATTTATTGTCTTTTTGACCGTAAATGTACTTATTGCAGCTGTTCATTTTTCACTTGGTTATTAAGTGCTAAAGCCATATCAATCAGATTTTAGTGGCTTAAAACGTTACCGACCTACTTTGGCTAATTTCCAAGGCGTTCCACTTTTTTATAATTCTTTTCTCCTTAGCAGAATAATGATTAATAAGGAGACACATGACTTAAACATGTTTCTGTGCTAAATAGTTTTGTATGATAAAAATGTTTTTCATTATATATATATATATATATATATATATATATATATATATATATATATATTTTTTTTTTTTTTTACAAATAATGAATTTTTTTAAACAACTAAAACTCCAAACAATAACATTTCTCTTAAATGTTATTTAAGTATCAATTTACAAAATTCTGTTATGATAATTCTTACACCTGTTTTGAACATACATTTATTTTTTAAACAAAATTCATGTAAATAACCTGAAAAATAAATAAATAAATAAATAAATATATCTACTTTACAATAATCATTAACTGTTATGAATGTGGGAATAAATTAAAGCTTGGAAATTAATTTATTGAGTTTTTTTTTACAAATTTAATCTAACTAAATAGTAGATTTATTTATTTTAACTTATTTTATTAGAATTTCAATTTTTTAAGTAATAATTCATAAAAAAAACTGTATGTTTGATGATTTTTGTGTAAGTTAAATTAGTTCTTTATCTTTTTAATCAAAATAATAGCATAGCAGAAAATTATTATTCAGTATAAAATATATAGATAGAGTTAAATATCATTTAGGAAAAGTCAGATTCCTGGTTGTTATAATTAAAGAAGTTATTTTTATGATGACAATGCATCAATGGATTTCTCAAAAATTTCAGAAGAACATAAAAAGAAAACATAAAATTATTTTTTAAACATACTAAGTGTTTTATTGTTATATTACGAATTTAAGATGAAAAACTGAAAAATTATTTTCTTAAATAACGGGGAAATTTTATTTTCACAAAAAATTCATTATAAAACATAATTAAAAAAAAGTATATGCATAGCTTAAACTTTAGGCGTTTTCTAAAATTTATTGACAGTTATTTTGATTATTTGTTATCTTTAAAAAGTTAAACAGTGCTTCAAAAGTAAAAATGTTTCATTTAAATTAAACTAACAACAACAACAACAAGAACAACAACAACAAAAACGAACAATATTCATTGATTTTGGTGATTTTTTTTTCTTTGCTCTTTATTAATAACTAGTATATAACCCCGTCAAAAATGACGGAATGTGAACGATAAATCGTTTAGATCATGAAGATTACCACGTGATCATTTAAATGTATTTTCAGTTTTTGTTTATAAATCAAATGTGTTTCGATATTTTATAATTTTCGTTCTGAAATTAAAAAAAAATTCTACCCGATCAATAAATATGAATGACAATAAAAAAACTGCTGGTTGACAAAAAATATAGGCCCAAAAACAAACAGCAACAACACATCCCAGTGTTCCGCTAAGTGCTCTATTTAAAGTCCTCATAATAAGAATAATCTAGTGTGTCACTCACACGACTTTCTCTTACCCTGAAATTTAATGCTATAAGTACAGGTTGGAGATTAAGAGGTAAGATAAAGAGTACTGTTATGTAAACCTATGGTAAACAATTCAGATTAGGCTTCGGAAGAGTTTTATATGATAATTAGTTCTGGCCCCCCCTCAACCCCCCGTTTCATTAATGCACCTACATTTATATAGAATTTAATTCGGTTATTAAAAAATAATTCAGTTTAAAAAAATAATTTATTAAAATTATTATTTAAAAAGTTATCTTGTATGATAATACAGACGATTTCCATATTAGAGAAATAGTATAACACTAAATATCCAAAAAAAAGTTAAATTTATTCTCAATATTAAAGTAAAAAAAAAAAAAAAAAAAAAAGGTTAAAAATGAAAGAAATCAATCACTTTATTTTAAATTATCGTAGATCGATGGTTCAACCATTCGTTTTAAAGGTATTGGCGAGCTCTTTTGAAAGATACCCATCATGAAAATTTACTCCACTCGAGGGAGGACATCTACCACAGGGGGGAAGGCGAGGCACCTACATACACAAAAAAATTTTCCCAGTTGACTATCTCTATTACAAAAAATATGTATTCGTTTCATATGGTTTAGTGCAGTCTATAGATGTTAAATTCTACTTACCTGAAATTTCCCCCATAGACGTAATGTATTTGAATGTCCTTGTACACGAACCATTTGCTTCATCTTAACGAAAAGCTTACTGTAGCATCCCTATATGATACACATTTAGAATACCGAGTTTGGAATTTCTGCTACTATTTATTCTTGAGATATGCTGATAACAGACACACAGACAGACAGACAGACACAGAGACGATTCGCTAAAAACGTGATTTTCGTATTCAGGGGACTTCAGAACATATAGTATAACAAAAACTCACGTTCGAAAATTTGACCCTAAAACAATACTTTCTCGACACTATGGGTAAGAGGAAGTAAATAACGATTCACTTCATTTTACCAAAATACTTTTTTTTAAGACTATCGAAGATCCTGTTTCCAAATACGTAAGCGAAGTGTGACGTCACTAACCGTCTGTGGATGCAAGAAAAAGATTCCCTATATTAATCGTCCATTGTATTTTTTGTAAAAAATAATTAAAAATCGAGGAAAATTATTTCCCGATTTTAATACCCGTATTTGGGTATAGATATGCTATCGTATCCCTGTGTTAGATTGAGTTATTTTGCTGTCAAATTGACAAAATTTTAAATTTCAAAACTGTGTCATCTTTGGCGTTTTTTGTATTTGGCGATTAAAAACATACTACGAAAATATACATGCCAGATGTTTATTTTCGTAATATGTATTGTACGAAATATTGTTTCATATAATTCATCGCTCTCTTAATATAAGTTGTTAAAATAACCGTGATTTTTGAAAGGAATAAAATATGTTCGCCAAATAATTTGGCGGTATATTTTTTCCGCCAAGGATGACAGATATATTAAATCTATTCCGCTGCAACATATGAGTATCTTATATCAGACACTTTATTTAGACATTTGAAAACAAATTTGACTTCAAATTATGATAGAATATTTATCATTTTCCTTTTAATTAGTATATTAGTTGGATATTTATTGTGTAAATATCATCCTTTGAAATGAAATGCTTATGTTTTCAATCGAATATGGAAGTTTGCTATTTTATTTTTCTAAAGTTTTGAAATTTAAAATTTAAATTTTATCAATTTTACAGCAAAAACAACTTAATCTAACGCATGCACACGATAACTAATACATATCTATACCGAAATATGGGAATTAAAATCGGGAAATAATTTTCCTCAATTTTTAATAATTTTTTACAAAAAATCCAATGGGCGATTAACACAGGAAATCTTTTTCTTGCATCCACTGACGCCCAGTGACGTCTTCACTTTGCTTGTGTATTTTCTAACTATCTAATAATTACAGACACTCCATGCTAACCCAATTTCACCTCTACTCTATACTGCCAACCAGCTATCTCACCCACAACATCGCCAAAATATCCAGGATACAGCTAGGGACTTTCTCATTCTCAACCGAACATTTTATCTTGACTCGACATTATCACCTTAGACTACCCTACTTTCAATACTCATTTCAACTGGTGACCTTTACTTGCCCAACCAAACATTCTATCCCAACTATAATTTTACACTAATTTCAAAACTAAAATCAACTGGCGACATTTACGTACTGAATGCGACGCCAATCATACCTTACAATGTAAACAAATAATGAAGCTTGATAAAAATATTTAAAATGAAACAGTCAAAGAGTCGTTCATTCGCAATTAAAGAGTTGTCCATTTGGAATTTGTATTTTCTGAATGGCAACAGTTTATGTTTGTTTTTTTTTTGGCATTGCGTTGTTTATAATCATGAAGTTACATAATTCTATTTATAGGTTCATGTTTATAATAGCCAGTGATCCGTTATATTTTATTAAACATTTAAACATTACAATTGAATAGTTTTTCAAGGTTTTAGATGAATAAATAACAATATGTGCGATACAAAACATGTATGAAAATGATATGTATGTTTTCGTAAGTTAAATTTAACAAACGGGGAAAAAAAAAATGGCTGCCAAAAGTCTCTGTTTTGAAGCGGTGTAAACCGGAATCGTGAATGACAGATGAGGGTCAATATATATATTAATGACTAAAAAAAGAAAAGAAAAGGAAAAAAAAAACTTTTTAAAGATCTAAAAAAAAACCGTTGATTACAGATTGTATCGTATATTAACCTATATAATACGATCAGCTTATTTATAACCGAGTGATTATATTCGAACTTTTGCATAAAATACGAGAAGCGGAATCTATAAATGCATAAAACAAGAACTAAATACGTGAAATTCAAAAGACGCTAGATTTTATATTGATAAAAAATACTTCAGAAATATAAGAATAGGTTTTTTTTTTAATTATTATTATTATTATTATTATTATTATTATTATTTATGGTATTTTTGCTAGAAAGTAAAAGAATAAAGTCGTCCTTCCCTTAATTTCTTTTTTAGTCAGCAATTTTCTAGATTCTATTTTAGATTTTATTTAAACTGAATTTTTTATTTGAATTTTTTTTTATTCGTTTAACTTAAATAGCTTTTTTTTTTTTTTTTTTTTAAGTGAAAACTTCTTTAGGCGCGTTGAGCACTTTTGAGTGAACAAATATCATTCAACTCGCGTCATCGTCAGTTGACGCTTTCCATTTGAAGCGAAAACTTTTGGATGAACAAAAATCATTGAACTCACGTCATCGTCAGCTGAAGCTTTCCATCCTTGTATGATACGAATAATGTATCATACAATTAACTTGCTAATGTGAAGTGTTAAAAATTATATACTGTATATTGTTTTAAAATCTGGTGCGGCTCTAAACGACTTCTCTCATCTTCGGGTACTGTCTCTATTGCAGTTAGACCTCACAAAACCGTACGAAAGCCCAAAGCTGCCCTTTTTCTCACGTTTTTACAATCTGGTGCGGCTCTACACGACTTCTCTCATCTGCGGACACTGTCTCTGAAAGATTGCAGCCGGAATCGTTGCAGTTAGACTTCACTGAACCGTGAGAAAGGCCGAAGCCGCCATTTTTCTCAAGATTGTACAATCCGGTGCGGCTCTACACGACTTCTCTCATTTCCGGACACTGTCTCTTAAAGATTGCAGTCGGAAACGTTGCAGTTAGACCTCACAAAACAGTGAGAAAGGCCAAAGCCGCCATTTTTCTCACGTTTTTACAATCTGGTTCGGCTCTACACGACTTCTCTCATCTCCGGACACTGTCTCTATTGCCGTTAGCGCATTAAATGAAATTGTAATATAATTTTTGTAGTAGTAGTTTATATTAATGAATAAAAAACACTTCATTTAAAAGTATTTCCTGCACAATAAAATATTTCATGACGATTCAAGAAATACACACGTAATTGTTCACGTTTTCACTTCTCTCGGCACTCCCGGAGTGCATTTTTTTTTAAATCTTTTTCGAACTGTACTTCATTTAATTTTCATTTCAGCTACCGGGTGTAGATGTCTGCCCTGAGGCACAGGTGCTACCCATAGTTGCTAACTTTGCAACTTTTCGGTAAAGGAAAATTTTAATACACACACACACACACACACACACACACACACACATATATATATATATATATATATATATATATATATATATATACACACATAATGTTTTATTATTTGATGTAAACCATTGCAGTTCGCTGATTAAATAAAATAAATATTTCTATTAATATTTCCCGTTAGCCAAAAGGTGCTAAGTTGGCAAATATAGTGCTACCTAGCAAAAGTGTTCAAACGTCGTCGTGCTTTTAACGTGCAGGGTATGCAGCTTTCGAAACAGTATTTAACGGAATTAATGCTGCTAAAAACAATTAACATTTTACGGCTATTTTTTCTATCGTAACATGTACAAATTAAACTGCTCAACATCCACCAGAATGCTCGCGATTTAAAGCAAGGAGCGACATATAGGTGTAATAAAAGTAAATTCCTATCAAAAATATTTAAAAATGTAATAACACAATTATTACGTTATTTAATTGAGCAATTAAGTATGTATTCTTTACTTTAAGATTTTTCTAACTTATTTTTCTGTGAAATTAGTGTATGTGGCTGATTATTTTGGATTGCGTGTATATGATTCCTTTGCCACTTGATCCATTTTGTCAGCGGTTGGTGCTGACGTAGGCGACATATTTTAAACATTTTTAAATCCCACTTATTTTGTATTTAGTTTGATTTATGTTTGAGAAATTTATAGTTTACCGATGAATAAGAAAGGATATTTGTACTTTACATTTTAGTATATTTTACTATTCTGTCATTTGACATTTTTGTTTATAATTGTAATTAAATATAATTTGCTTATTTTTTTTTACAATAAATGGTATTATAACAAACACAATACTTGATATAGCAAACGCAATACAATTAATTTTCGATTGCCAATGTATTTAGATGTGGGGGAATTCTCAGCTAAACAAGTTATGCATTTAAACTAATGTGCAAGTCGGCCACATGATTAGAGCGCAATGAAATGATTGGTGTGGTGAACTAATTGCTTCCACTCACGCATGAAAAGAGGTTCTAATGTTTCAGAAAATTCATGTGGATTAGAAGGTGCATAAACGACGACGTCGAAGGTAGTTTTGGCTGTCAAACGACATTTCAGTTATCAAATTTTAGCGATACATATAGCTGGTTAGTTTTATCGAACTATAGCTGTCAGGTATAGCAAAGTGCTACAATTAAAACTCGCACTTTGCGGGTAAAACGTGAATCTGCTGTTTTAGGATTCGATTTGAGTAATAGAGTTAGTGCCGATCCTAACTTAAAATTGTAAATTGAAATATGCTAATATTTTGGAAACTGAATAGTATAAAAGTAGAAGGTTAGTTGGAAGAAGAGAGAGTGGGAGAGGAGTTAAAGTTAGTTGGAAGGAAGATTGTTTTGGAGAGTTAGGAGCGGATATAGTTGGATATAAGTCGAGTAGATAGCAGTGTCAGGGAATCCTCCTGCTAATCGAAAGATTACTTGATCTCATGAGTTAATGAAAGTGATTAAAAGTGGTTGGAATCATTTGTGAGTAATTAAGTAAAGTAACGGGGGTTATTTGTTAATATCAAAGTATTTGAGAGGACTGCCCATTTTAAGTCGTAAGTTACTAGATGTTATTATAGTCCAGCGCCCTCCTTCTTATTTAAGCTCAATTAAAGCTCATTTATGTTATATATTTGGACTCTGTCATTTCTTCATAGTTTAAGTATTTCATTTACAGCTTCAAGTCAATCTAAAGTTAAATAAGTAAGTTGGCAGCTTCCAGTCAAAGTTAAATAGAGGATGGAGAAGTCCCGTTCTCCACATTGGCGCCCAAATTTGCTCGAATCCCCCCCCCCCCCCCGAGCAAGTCTTTTTTGACGGCACTAATAGTGTGCTGCAATTTTTTGAACAGCTAGAATATTTTTTCAATTTTCATAAAATCAATGTTAAAAACCACTACTCCTGGCTAGCCTATTCCCTAGAAGGAGAACCGAGACAGTGGCATAGGTTAATCGCCTGCCATTCGCTTGGCCCAAATCCAACCTATGACGAGTTAAAAATTCGGGTCATCGAACTCTTTGCCACTTCGTATGATAAACTACGATTACAACATGACCGCTCCCTCCCCCGTCATGAACGTCAGTGGGAAGCAGTAATAAACCCGGTGGAAAAACCACAAGAAATTATTAAGTCACAGGAAGCAAGCTCCTATAATTTAAACCAACCTAAAACTGGCGATGAAGTCGTTATTTCTAGTGACAAACGTCAAATAAAAGTGAATGAAAACGAGCAAACTACACCCTTAACGAGTACTACAGAAAAGTCCACGTCTGTTATCCAGCCCTTAGCTACGGATAAGATATCCGAAAAATTACCTAATATTGCGACAGAGGTTGGAACGGAAGATCCATTTAAAATTTCTGTGGCTGCGGAAACCGTTAAACTAAGCAAAAATGGAAAATCATTACATGATGCGGATAATTCTGGTAACTCGCCTTTAGATAACAGTTTTAAATTTATACAGCCGACACAGGCAATTATTTCTAGTGCGAATGTGAATGTAAAGTTTCAAAATGACCCGCGGATTAAACCAACGGAAAATGCAAGTATTTTAAAGTCGGCAATTTCAAACATCTATTTAACCTCCTGCGAAGTTTCCAGAAACTCTAGCAGCCCTGGATTTACAAGCACGGAGCGAACGCAGTCCTCTGTGATAACTATGGGCAGTGATAAGGTGACGGGCCCGAACAGTGAAAAGGCTTTGGGTGTGAAACCCCCTCCTGAGAGTGACCAGGCACCATGTTCGAACCCTCCTCAGGACACCAGAGATCCTGCAACGTCTCACCTAAATCTGCAAGCCACCAACGCTGCAACTCTACAGGCCAGTCTGACCTGCATCTCTTTTGCTGATATCAAGGACTCAATTTGTCAGGTCGTATCGTTCAGTATTTTAGTTTTTCTCAAGTATTGGTTTATCAGTGCTGTACTAAAATTTTCGACATGTAGAACTTTCTTCTGGACTTTCAATTATTATCTCAAAGACATGAACTTTTTAAAATATCACAAATCTAAATTTAAACTTGCTGCATGAACTTTTTAAAATTTAAAAGTGCAAAATTTAAACGTATGGCATGAACTTTCATCTCTCGAAATTTCATGTACTGTTTACATGTCATAATTTTTTTCTTCTGTATATAGTATATGCATGTATGTACGTTAATGTTTTTTAATTCCTAGCCAACACCAGCAGTTTTTAAGAAAAAAAAAAAACCTTGTTGAACTTTTGTATAAACTTTTCCCCCCTCTTTAGTTTTGAATTATCTATATATATGTATTTAAATGCCTTCTGTTTTAGCCATCACCTGCAGCGATTCGTAAGAAAAAATTATTTACCTTTTGTATATAAATTTTCTCTCTAAGTTTTTACATGATCAATATGTATATACGCTACTACTTTTCTATTTTTTAGCCAATAACGGAGTATTGAAAACCTCTTTGAATAACTTTGTATATATATCTATTCATTATATATATTTTTCTAAATGTCGTAAATTGTATAAAATAAACTTTTATAAGTGTATAAACATTTTTCTCTATAGTTTTGTAAATGTAAGGTAAAATATATGTACGTAAATATTTTTTATTTCTCAGAGATCAACTGCAGTTTTGAAAATTTGGTATCTTTAAATATGTTTTCTAAATGTTGTATAAAGTGTATCAAATGAATATTCTTATTGTAAACTTTTGTCTTTTTCGCTAAAAGTTTAATTACTGTATGAATATATTCGGATGGGGATTAAAAAGAGAATTTTTTTAAAAGCTATTCTGCATGTAAATTCGCGTTTAACAAATTAACCTTAATTCACTAACACTGTAGTTTTATTTTTCCTTATGCAAATAGCATAGTTAAAATATTGCTTATGTATGAATTATGTCATTTACTTATATAAAAGTGTAGTTCACGTCTATTTTTGATATATACGTTTAAAAAAGTTTTAATTTTAGAAAATCTGAGCTCCAGTTGCTGATCCTGACTCTAAATCCGAAGTATAGATGTTCAATCTTAAAAGCCAGCTTGATTTCTTAAATTGTTACTTTTGATGCTTTTGGAACTGTGCCAGCGTTTTTATTGTCTGCAGTAAAAGATGTTTTGACTGGACGCTTGCCAACGGATCTCTTTCAAGATAACTCATAGTGAATAGCTGGACATTTTTTTAGATAAACTCTTCGCATGGCTCAAGACATTTCACTATTTTCTGTTTAATAAAATTATGTTACAAGTTAAATTGAGCAATGATCGCACGTATTGTTTAAGGCGATCCTCCTGTACTGAAATTTTTTTAATTAAACTTTTCCTTTCCATTTAAGGAAAGATGTGCCTGTATTTCCCCGCTGTAACTACGCTGGACTTCTAGTTAACTAAATTGAGTACAAACGGTTTCTGGAGTAAAGCGCCTTAGTTTGAGCATAATACGACACATTTTTTTTTAAATCTAAGTGTCCAGTTTTTGGCCATGTACTCTTAAATTTTTTTTTTCCTATTAGTTTTTAAAACAATATACTTCTTGTTGGGCAGTCTAGTTAAATTTAAGTTTCCCCCCTCTTTTTTTTTCTTTTTCTAAAACATTATGTAGTTGAATTTTAGCAGTCAGTCACTGCAGCTAACTTTTCTTTGCATAGTATTGCAATAATTTAAAATTTGCACGGGTAAAAACCCGTTGGGCGATGTTTTCCGCGAAATTTGTTTTCGGGGGAGGAACTGTCAGGTATAGCAAAGTGCTAGAATTAAAACTCGCACTTTGCGGGTAAAACGTGAATCTGCTGTTTTAGGATTCGATTTGAGTGATAGAGTTAGTGCCGATCCTAACTTAAAATTGTAAATTGAAATATGCTAATATTTTGGAAACTGAATAGTATAAAAGTAGAAGGTTAGTTGGAAGAAGAGAGAGTGGGAGAGGAGTTAAAGTTAGTTGGAAGGAAGATTGTTTTGGAGAGTTAGGAGCGGATATAGTTGGATATAAGTCGAGTAGATAGCAGTGTCAGGGAATCCTCCTGCTAATCGAAAGATTACTTGATCTCATGAGTTAATGAAAGTGATTAAAAGTGGTTGGAATCATTTGTGAGTAATTAAGTAAAGTAACGGGGGTTATTTGTTAATATCAAAGTATTTAAGAGGACTGCCCATTTTAAGTCGTAAGTTACTAGATGTTATTATAGTCCAGCGCCCTCCTTCTTATTTAAGCTCAATTAAAGCTCATTTATGTTATATATTTGGACTCTGTCATTTCTTCATAGTTTAAGTATTTCATTTACAGCTTCAAGTCAATCTAAAGTTAAATAAGTAAGTTGGCAGCTTCCAGTCAAAGTTAAATTAATATGGAGAACTTGCGTTCTCCACATAGCTGCTGAAACGTACGTAGAATTTTTCACTATACATAGGATTTGGATGAGATGGACCAAGGAAGGAAATATAAATCATCATCAAACACCACGTTCTCTTAATCATACAACAGAACGTAAGGATAGATGCATCTGTAGAGATGTGGTATCTTACCCCTATAATCATCTCTTGAGTTTTTTCAGAATTTACTGGAAGCTCCCTTAAAGAAACAGGACAAATGGAAAGACGAAATGGTGAAATAAATGATATAAAGAAATAATATATGTTTATAAAGAGTGACATCTCAACTCTAGTTAAACCTTATTTAAATTGTTTACTTTATCATCTGCATATCAAAACGTCGCAGTCATTTTCACTTACTGTCTGTCTGTGTGTGTGTGTGTGTATCACGAATTTTGTGTCCACTGTATTTCACGAACCAATGAGTGAAATTCAACCAAACTAGGTATTTAGTTGCACCCTGACATAAACTAGTGCTTATTAGATGTGTTAGCACTTTTCTAAATTTTTAAGAAGGCAGTATAGGACAAAATTTCTTATAAATGTACATAATGAGAGTTATTCTTAACTTGTGATTGTAAAATTAATATGAATTATTGATAATAGTAGTAGTTAACTAGGGAAAAAAATTGTGCATGTGGGGTTATTCCTTCCCTCCCTGGGGAATGTGCTCCCGGGTGGGGTAAATTCTCAAGATGGGTATCTTTCGAAAGGTCTCGTCAATACCTTTAAAACGAATGGTTGAACTATAAATATGTGATACTTTAAAACAAAGTTATCAATTTTTTTTTTTTTTTTTTACTTTTAACGAAAAAAAATCTTAGAGAAAAAATCTTTATATATATATATATATATATATATATATATTGTTACTGTGTGAATATGTATAGGAAAATATAGAAGAAAGTCTTGTGGTGGCCACAACATACTAGTTTTCTCCTGACTTGATAACTGAACTTTTTTTTAGTCTTTTCTTGTTCATTATGTAAAATACAGACCAACATAAGACAAAATAATAATACTACTTTAAGATAATCTTAAAACAAAAACTTTTTCGTTAAATATTTTAGTGAAAGATACAGACGAGTTGATAGAAAACACCAAATTATTTTACCTCAGTTAATTTTATTGGTATTTTGTTGATATATATACATAAATGATGTGCAAGGTTTTGATATTTAGTGATTATTTGGTTCAATCTTCGAGGTTAATTCCTGAATATTTGAGCATAAAATTGCATTTATTGGAAATCGATAAAACGAAATTGTTGATTTTAGATAAAATAAGTATTTCTGTCTATCTTACTTTTGTGTTTTTTGAACAGAATATTTCAGTAAGATGAATCATCATTTATATTAAAATTTATTTACTCAATGAAGTTTATTATTTACTAATAATTATTAGTATAAAGACGCCAGGTGTTCGCCACCCTTTTAATGTACACTAGTAATCACCTTCTTTGATAAAGAAGTCTCAAACTAAACATTTAATAATATCTACAAAAAATTACCTATCCATTGTCATGAGTACATACAATTCTGTACGTATATATATATATATATATATATATATTAATTTAAATCCCACAAAGAAAATCGTAGAATTTCTTCTTCACCATACCTGGAAATAGTCTTATTCTCAATCCGCTCGAAAATGTTTAATCTATATAAAGGAGATGGGGAAGGATTCGAATTTCGCAGCCTACAACTATGCAAGAACTAAAAAAAAATATATTTATCATATTTGGCACAGTGAAATTTTTGAGATTTATATCAAAAAGCGGTATAATACTATTCCACTGTGTATTAAAGTAGTAATTCCATATAAAGAGGAATTAATCCAATGCAGAATACATACTTTTATTAAAAAAAGTTCTCAGATCTAACGAGTAAATAGTTCTAGTATTTCATATATTAAAATATAACTTGTTTATTTTATATAATAAATTATAATAGAATACAAAGTATATGTTTATTATTTAACGTTTAAAAAGAAAGTAAAATGTAGATTTTTAATATGTATTTCGCAGGGAGTAACAATGCGAATTACTAAATTGAAAATGTACATCGATATAATTTTATCTCTTTGGTATTATGCAAATATGGCAGTTTTATATATTCCAACCATTAGTTTCGAGGTTTTTACAAATAAATAAGATATAAGTAAATTTTCCTGCAGTGCGGATTTTTTTTTTTTTTTTTTTTTCATTCCTTTTTTTTTTTTTTTTGTAGAACGAATTTCCATAAAATTTTACAATACTTGCAGAAAGGTTGAGAAAACGTTAGAAAAACATAATTCTGGAACATAAAATTCACATACGCAATATTAGCTGAGATATGATCATTTACAGAAATTTTTTTTGTATTTTTTTTTTTTTTTGTAGTATTTTTTTTTTTTTTTTTTTTTTTTTTTTTTTTGCATTCGAGAAAGATAGATTTTTTTTTTTTTTTTGAATAGTTAAAAGTTAGATATATTGGGCAAAGTTTGTCAAAAGTCCGTTTTAAATAGGGTAAAAATTAAGCAAAGTCTTGTCAAAAGAACGAGCAAGATTTTAAGTATTGTCCAGAGTTGAAATTTTATAAGAGTTATTCACATGTTGCGTATTTAATTTGAAGATCCAATTATTTCATCCACGTAGCAAAAGCTCTTTTTCATAAAAAAATCCCTTATAGGATTGTAATTCTAACACTTATTTTTATTTATTTATTATGATCAGTGAGCTCATGAGGAATAAAAAAAAAAAAAAAAAAAAAAAAACTTTCCAACAGGGTGGAAATAATTGGATCTTCATTTTAAACACATGGCATGTGGAAAGTTGCCTAATATAAGTAGCTTTCAATGTACGCAATACCTTTCGTATACGGGTAGTGAAGAAAAAGAAAAAAAAAAGTATCTTTTATAAATGCTATTATTACAGCGAATATTACTCGTGTGAATTTTACTTCGAGTGATTCAAGTGCAGTTGATCTTTCTCTACTGGCTTTCTTTCCAATTTCTCCCATTACTACGGACGGCGGGGAACATACAGAAATGCGACCACTAGCGTTACAAAATGTCGTGACGACACTCGGGTTAAGATTAACGTGCTACAGTAAATTGAATCGCACATATTAATTTCAAGGTGTTCTAGAATTTTTAATAGAAATAATATGCGAAAGTTAGGTGCACACAAAACTGAAATCGTAAACTCATTCTACTTTGCTCGATATTCTTAAAATTATGCATAATATTCTCTAAATTAGATATTAGAAAACTATTTTTCTTACTAAATGGGAAGTATATTATTCAACTTTAGATGAATTTCACATGATGGTAATTTACTTTTTTTTATCAGGGCGCTCTAATGGAGTACTCGTCAGCGGTGTAGGCTTCAGTGCACAGAAGACGAGTTCGAATCTTTGTCAAGCACAAATGTCCGTATTTGTTCAGAATCTACTCTAAATCGTAAGTCTTGCTCTAATGAGCCTTATATAGTAAAAATGACCGCATTGTGTTATACCAAATAAAGCTAAATTACACTTATATCTAACATCTTTAAATATTTCTTCCTCTCTTAAAGCGTTTTAACTTACAGGTGACCACATCAGATAATCAACTATTAATTCTTTTAACAATACAAAATAACATGAATTTGTATTAAGTTCTTTAAACTGTTCATTTCGCTTTTTTGAAGGGTTTTAATTCCTATTTTAAAACAAATTGATCTTTATTTATTTTTTATCTGATAACTCCCTAAAATAAGTAATTTGGCGTCGAAATTGAAATTGGATGCCAAAATTGAAAATGAAGTGGTATTTGTAATCATTTTCAAATTGCAATAACTCAGTGTTATCTTCACTTAGAATGATGTATCTTTTTTCTCCTTAGGACGAGGAAAATATGTTTTTAAATGTAGGTCATAAGATAAGAGAGACCGTTAAAGAACTAAATTTCATATTTTAATATGTATGCAACCCTTTGTACAAAAGAATGCAATATCTGTAATTTACACTTGATTTGGACAAATTTTGTAACTGGAAGTATGATTTAACAAGTGTATTGAATCACCGTATATATATATATATATATATATATATATATGCATATATTTATATTGATATTTACCGCGCCCATATATATATATATATATATATATATATATATATATATATATATACATCCATGAAAACATAAGCAACAGTATTTTGCATTTTTTTTTAAATTATATTTGGTTAAAATACTTCTTTTTTTCCTTTATGTAATTTTTCTTAAAGCATTTACTGAGTCACTTTAATCTATGTTTATCACTTTACGCATTAAGGAAAACATTTTAATTAAAAACATAATGATATACCATCTATTAAAATTAACCCCATTAAAATAAAATTAAAAAAATATCTGGTAACATTGAGGAAACTTGCGTATATAAATTCCGTCATTATAATAACTATTCGAATTATTTAAATATATGTATATGTATATGCATATTCAATAATGTTCAATGAAATCGATTATTATCATATATATAAATATATATAATTTACGAATAAATGTAAATAATAACATAACATTAATAATAACATAAAAACATTAATAATAACATTGTAAATAATAACATAACATATTTGATTCGCATAACTCTAAAACATAATAATTACCGAAGAAAGAACTGATGTTGATACAATTAAAATAAATTTCACATATTTCAGACAAATGTTTTAACATTTTTTTATTATTTCTTCATAAAGACAATGTAATGTGTTTTTAAACATTATGTTCTACAAAATTATAATAATAATAATAATAATAATAATAATAGTAATTATTATTATTATTACTTGAAAGTCATGTTTTGCTCAATATATATTTTACAATTTTGTACCGGTATAGGTGAATTTAATAATGTTTTATAATATATATATATATACGTGTGTGTGTTAAAGAAATACTGAGATTTATTTTTTGTAGTACTGTATATTTTATCTTAATATGATTTCCATCATTAATCCCCACAAAACGTAAACTTTATCAAAATTAATAAGTTTCGATTTCGTTAATTCACTTTTATTCAACAAATTATGTTTATCGCATTTAATAATGAACTTATGTTTATTATACATAATAATGAATGTACTGACAAATATTCCGAGTTTAGAGGATATTTATTGTTCATACGTATGCAATTTATCATTGTGTTCTGAATAATCCAATGTAATCAAGTGGAATCCTTTGAGCGAAGTCTGTATCGCATTTATACTGCAAAGTGGGCAACAGTGATTAAGCATAATATGATTAACTGAATACTAAATCTGCAAAGTGTTACGTTCCCCACACTTAAATCGCTATTTATCTATAATGCATTAAATGTACTTTGTTTTAGAAAGTTTTGAATAAGTTAGCCCCTGATAAACGAGGAATAATCTTTTCATTTAACATGAACCACCATAATGATAATAAATACGCACTGTAATTTTAAAGAAAATTAATTATTTTAAATTTACAAATGTAACACCGTTATTAATATATATATATATATATATATATATATATATGAAATATTAAGTAAAATATTAACACAACAATATATATTTTAGAGACAAAATGTTATTCCAATTACTTTCAAAACAAAATCTGTAGAAAATAGGTATTTATTTTTATAATGAAATAAATGTACAAAGAAGCATTTCTCAATAGAATAATTTTAAAAAATATTTCATGCATATTTTTTAATACTGCTTTTTAAATTTTCTTTTTCAACTCACATACTTTTTTTCATTCTATTTAAAATACGGCGAAAAGCAGGCGTCTAATAGTGAAAGTTTTTGAAAACGAAATACCAACTTTTATTTTTTTTTTCTCCTGCTATACTTAATATTTAAAATAATGCCCGAAATGGCCTTTACATAAATATGCTTCAACCTCGTTTCTTGCAACCATGAAAGCCTCTTTGAAAGTACTGACTCAACGAGTCTAGTGTTAAAATAGGTGGGATAATCACCTGATTGACAAAAAATAATTGATAAGAGACAGCCGAATGATTGGATATATTCCAGATCCCAACCTGTCGGTGAATCTGACAATCATCCAAACTCTGAGAATCGTTCGTGATGCTAGGCGCGGGAAACGTACTGAAGTGTATAAAAGACAAAAAAAAAAAAAAATCAATTATAGCAACAAATAATCAAACAAATTAATTAATAAATAAACAATAATTTAAATAAAAATAAAAACAAATAAATAAACCTGCAAATTTTGATATAGAATTATCGCTATAAATTAATAACTCAGGATTAACTAAACAAAGAATTGAGAACTATATATATATATATATATATATATATATATATATATATTAAATTGGTAGAATGTATTTTTGTTCTTGTATGAATTTTATTGTTGCCTTATAGTTTTTGCATAAATTAAAATCAGTTGGTTTATATTTTAAGGAAATTTTACAATATTTCAACCATATATTCACAATCCAACTTTTGTTTGAATCAATTTAGTATTTTAAAAGTTATCTTGATAACACATTTTCAAGTGGCAGCGTGATTTCAAGTGACCGCAACTAGGAAACAAGAAGTTGGAACAAGTTGCCCACTAACTCATCCAAGATAATTATATGATAAGATCACTGTTCACATGTGGTTCGAATTGAATCAGAATTTAAAAAGTTATCATGTTTATAAATTTCCAAGTGGTAGCCTAATTTCAAGTTGTCTTGCTTAGTTTATAAAATCCACACTTTGTTAAAAATGGAGGATAAAGTTTATTAATAAAGTTGATTGAGACACTTATATGGTCTATATATAGATCAGAACTTAAATAAATTCGGAATACGCTGTTTACAGTTTGAAATTGAAATTTTCAAGTGGTCTCCACTGAAAATAAAATGGTGAAGCAACTTGGTTAAGAAACTCATCCAAGACATCCATGGGATAATTTAAAACATTGTCCATATTTCGTTCGATTTGGAGTATTATTTCGGTAGTTATCATGATTTTAAATTTTTAAGTGGAAGCTTGATTCCAAGTGCTTAACTTAAAATATCTTCTACTTTGTATCGACCCTTTTAGGCGCGGGAAACATACTGCACAGTACAAAATACTTACACTAAAAAGATAATAATAGTAAAATGTAATTATAGCTATAAGTAAACAAACAAACAAAGGCATAATATAAAGAAAAAAATAATAATAATAAGCAAAAGAAAGAAAAAAAAAAGAAAATCTTTTAAATTCTGATATAGAAGTATCACTATAAATTAAAAATTAACATAAGAATTAAATAAACAAAGAATTGAAAGCTTTTTTTTTCCCTTTTGAATATAGGTTGAATGTATTTTTGTTCTTGTACGAATTTTATTATTGCCTTGTAGTTTCAGCATAAGCTAAAAGGAGACGATTTCACATAAAATATCTGCAAATTACAATTTTGTCTTCTTATATTTTATAGAGAGCATTATATTTCAGTTTTTATGGAAGTTTCTTTATTATATATTATTTATTTATATATTGAGAGCTCCCAATAAGTTATACTGAACTTAAATATTTTGCACACATTGCAGTAGGGGAAAAAAGAAATGTAATATTTGAAAAAACAAAATCAACAACATACATTTGATAATGCAAATATACATATACAGGATTATAAATTAAGAAAGTCTGGAAGACCAGTAATTTTAAGATTTCACTGGTCCATGCATAATTTTACTGGTCCGTTCATCACCCATACTCTTAAAAAAAATGAAAAAATGTTGTAAAACAAATTTTATTTAAATGGAAGATATAATGTTTTTATTTTTATTTTAATTGTTATTTATTTAACAGAAATAATTTACTATATCGTACTAAAACATGTATATTAACATAAGAAATTTCACCTCCGAAAAGAAGTTTCATACCTGCAAAACTAATCTGGCGTATTGTTAGTACACGCACCTTTTTTTACACCACTTAATTTTTATAATTATTGCATTTTACTGTATTTACGACGAAAGAGGAAGAAAAGTAATCTAAGAAATGACTGGTGTGAAAAAACAAAAAAAAAAATAACAGGAACTAAAAATTTCCATTACTATTTGTTATGCTAACAGCTCTGAGATATAGAAATATACATATATATTAAATCAAGCTAACACATTCAGCACTAACAATCTCCTACATAAAAACAAAGTAAATTCTGAAATATAATCTCTATCCTTATGGATATTGGTAATTATGTCAAATTGAAAGTGACGTTAGAGAAATTGATACACGAGATCATATTAAACACTTAGTCTGAAATAATGATGTTTTTCTCTATAGGATTTGTCATTTATTAATAACATCGCTCTTTGTACATTATTCTCGAGTAAAATTGTTAATTGGTGAGGACATTAAGCGCATGGCTTATTAAAATATATTCCCATTGGAAGGACACTGAAATCTACTAATTAACATAATACGTTAGAAAATTAACAGCATCCTTTTAACACATGAACAGGGGATATTGATGTCGTTTATTAAATATGTTTAATTTTAAACTTTTAAAATAGCTAATGTATTTTCTTTCTTTCTTTTTTTTTTAATTTACTTTTATTTTATTCATAAGATACATAAAAATACATTAATTTATATTACGAATATTAACTTATATCTAGAATCTCTTTCGGACAATATAAGCATAATGACAAAACTATTAATATATACATGATAAACCTACTAATATGCATAAATAATATTTATATAATTATCTACTTGACTCATATTGTAAAAAAAGTATAAAAATCTAAACTATATTCAGAGCATTAAAACATCAATTAGATTAAATTTATGCATACACATTGAACAATGTTATCTTTCACATTCTAGTCTAAGTATTAAAATGCTATCCTC
The DNA here is from genome assembly GCA_963930645.1 of Salticus scenicus. NCBI lineage: Eukaryota > Metazoa > Arthropoda > Arachnida > Araneae > Salticidae > Salticus > Salticus scenicus. Next base: position 227,064,726 of record OZ005656.1, on the reverse strand, counting down.
ATTTATGTTTTAGTTGACTCATTTTTATTTTCTATTTAAAATTATTCTACCTTTTTTTTTCATATGCATTGAAATTAATCAAGGTGGGCTTTCATTTCACACCTTTTTAAAATATTCTTGAATTACTGCATTGGATAGTTTACGTGAAATTGTGTCCCCTTGCTTCACCCTATCTGTTTTATAATTCGACACTCATTTTTAAGAATTTTAATTTTTCTGTTTCTTTATACGTGTTTTCAATAATGTGATTATATTCTGAATTAATATATGTATTTCTTAATGCATCCATAACTGCTAGTAATGATTCAGAGTCAAGAAACTTTTTCATAGGTTACAATAACCACACTGAAAGAAACTTCTTATTCAATAATTCTTTCAATAATTACTTTAACTGTATAAAAATGGTCGAATCATTAGAGCAAATTGGGAACCCTACTTGTTCCTTAGTTTGCGCTCCTTCTAATTGTTTCTGTAAGTGATTTGCTAGAATCTTCATCAGAATATTATACAGGCTTGGGAGAAGACTCATTGAATGATAATGTCTGATATCCTATTTTTCACTTTCTAAAAATAAGAATATGATAGCATTTTCCTGTTATTTGGAACCTCTTTAAACAGAGCAGGACGGGCGCGGGGTGTTTTGACACCCCATGCCCGGAAATATTTATCTGCTGTCTCTCCCTATAAATAGAAGTAGCCGGGAACTTCATTACCTGCATCCAAGTATGCATAACAATCCTTCTTGCGGAGCGTATGAAAACGACAAATTCAGACTATTTTTCACTCTTTTATGACACTTAGAATTTGAAGCTATATTTGAAGAGCTTGGTTCCAAATGGCGTTAAGTCATTTTTTTCAGTTCTTGAGAAAACGCGGATTTGTTATGTAAGATTTACCATTGATTTTAAGGAAAAGATAATTTTTCCCAGTAATCTATGGATGATAATAACACTAAATTACATGTTTAAAAAAATCCTGACAGTATAGTTATTTAGAAATAAAAAAAGAAAGAAATGACTTAACTCCTTTTGGAACAAAACTATGACTTACGCCCTTTTGGCACAAACAATTAACGAAATGAAATGAATTACTTCCATTTGAAAGTATTCAAGTATTATTTTTTTCATGTAAATACAGCATACATTTTAGTTATACAATTTTGGAAGGTAGTTAATTACTACAAATCTTGTAAAAATTCTATTTTGTCATCGTTATCATTATTTTCCCTTGTGTTAGTGTTATCAGTATCATTGCAAGATTATTAATAAAAATACGTGCAATTTGTTAATTCACAAAGCGTTAAGTAATTTTAAAACATCTGTTTTTCTGTACTTGTTGTTTTTTGTTTTTATTTCAGAAGGGGCACAAGGGAGAATTTTTGTCCCTCGTTTCAGGATGTTTTAGCGGCAAAACGAACCACAGTACGTTGTCGTGATTCCTACATCTCGCTTCCTAATTTCCGGTACTTTTGCCTCTGAAATCAAGAAACCTTGTTTGTTTTTCAGACGACTATGCGCAAAATTTTTCCAATCTAAAATATTCCATTGCATCTTATACTCGAAAAGTTTTCCAACTTTAGAGAAATGTTCAAAATATTCATTAGAAAGTAAAATTGTATCCACTTTCTTTAAACTAGTCTCCACTGGTCCGAATCTTCTATCTGCTGGTAAGTACGAGTGACCACGCACTGGTAAATAGTATGTGAAGGTGAAGTCTTTTTGAGCACTCACTGCTGAAAACATTCCTAACATGGTATAATTTTTATTTGTGTGGTAATTCCTGATTTTGTATCAGGTCAAAACATATTGTAATTTCATCTTCTCCTACAAGCTTTTCCCCTAAAAGTGAATATTCTTTTTGCTAATATATTTATAAATTAAAAGTTCGGTTAACAGGGTCTTTTCTCTTTTCTGTACATTTTTTTGAATTCATTTGTATTTTTTTCCTAATACAGAAGGAACAAATGTCTTTTTTACAGGGTTCCAAAACCAAGATTAAAATATTTACAAACACATTATAATAAAGGTTATAAATACATTCATCTTTATATTTTTCTATGGAAAAAAAAAAAAAAAAAAAAACTGTCTCAGTGTGACAATCTACAACATTTTTTTTTCTTTGCTTTTGACTTTTCATCCAAGGCCAGACACACCACGTGATCTCAAGGCACGCTACAATTGGTTAAACTTGACTTAATCCTTTTTGGCACAAAACTTACTTGTGACTTAATGCTTTTTGGAAAAACACACGAATTTCTCTTTTTGTTTTCTTTATGACTAAACTTCGTTTGGAACTTCTACTTACTGAAAATATGTTGTTAGACCTGTGCTGCGACCTTCTGCATCGAAAAGTCAATTTTTGAAATTTTTGACTTAACACCTTTTGGAAACAAGCTCTTCATTTAAAAACTGCAAAAAACCTAAAGTTCCTGATCCATGTACACCCTAATTATTAAGAAAATTAATGTCTCAGTATTCTTATCCACAGTAATGTATCATTTTTATTATAATAAATATTGTAAAGAAAATAATTAAGTGCGCCACATGTGAAAAATTAAGTTTTTCGAACAATGAAGAAAAAATTTGCTTTTATTTTATTTTCTATTAGTTTTTAAAGTTAACGATAATTGAACATTTCAGTTATTTATTTTCACGAGAAAGAGTTTAATTATCATGAATTTCATTAACAGATTAAATTCTAAAGTCTTTTTTTCGTAATTATGTTATTTAATATTTTTGGGGTGCGCTGACACCCCATGCCCGTCCTCATGTTACGTTTCACAGCGCCCGTTCAATGTTATACATTTGCTGAATAGTTCAGTAAAGAGTGTAATACCTTCGTCTCCTGCGTATTTTAAGATATATACAGGTATTTTTTCTTCGGAAGCTTATGCATTTTTTTTTACTCTCTGATTTATTGTGTGATTATATGTATAAGAAAGTATAATAAAAATAAATTTATTTTAACGACTCTATAATATATATGTGATTAAACATTAGTATTTTTCATCCATAAAATCTTTCCGTTAAATTTGTCTCTTCGTTGATTTTCTTTTTCCAACTATATTTTTAAAATGTATGCATAACAATCTGTTTAGATCTCCTCTCGGATAATTTAAATTTCTCTGTCGGATAACTGCATTCAATAGAATCTTCGTAATGCGATTTTAATGAAAATATAATTTGAAAGATTTTGAATATCTAGTCGGAATACATTCTGTGCATACATTAATATTATTTGATAGAATATCAAATGGTTTCCCTATTAAGATGAAATTGAAACTATTGATCTCATGCACGTTTCTTATTCGGTAAGATTATGTTTCGTAACAGAAAAACAGTAGAAAATAATTAAAAAAAAATATGTTCAAAGGTTTTGAAATAAAAAAAAATATGTATTTAAAAATACATTAAGCCTTTTTTTTTTTTTTTTTTTTTCTACAAACACATTTAAAAAGGGAAAAAATAAATAAAATATAAATACTATATTTAAATCGAAATTATACTGAAGAGTTACAAGTATAATTACATACTGATGAATAAATAACAACTTTAACTGTATTTTTTTTTCAAACACATTTAAAAAGAGAAAAAAAAAAATTAAAAAAAAAAATATTTAAATCGAAATTATATTGAAGATTTTCTAGTATAATTACATACTGATGGATAAAAAACAAATTTAACTTTTTTTTTTTTTTTTTTTTTTTAAATAATAACTTTAAAACAAGAGTGAAATAGTTCGATAGAAAATTTGGAATTATCCTTTCACCTGTCGAATTAAAAGATTGCATGAATTATAATACTAAACGTACATAAAATCTTTAAAGAATACAAATCATAAAGTCATGTACACGGAAAAAAAGTCATGAGTATGGCCTTAAAACTGAGCACAGAAGTGGAAAATGAAGTATTTGGTATAAAAATTGAGGTAAATATAAGAATAAACTAGACCTCCATTCATTTTATGAAAGCAAAAAATTGTTATAATTTAAGATGGTCATATCTAGGGAAAAACATATATCGTAGTCTTATATACTAAACAGAACTTCATTTAGCACAACATGACGTTATTATTATTTTTTCCAGTATAAAAGCATGAGGTAACTGTATTTAATGATTCTATGATTAATTAAATTAATCTTGGAAAAATACCATAAAAGTTACCGTATAATTATATCAGTGAAAAAGGTACGGAAGAAATTGTGTTGGGAGACACCATGCATTGAAAAAAAAAAGTTTATGCATGGTAGTAGAAAAAAGAATTGCTTCGATTTCAGTTTCAACAGACACACACACATAAAATAATAACCTGTCATAAAGTTGCCGTATAATTTTCCCAGTGAAATACTCACGGAAGACGGGGAGAGAATGTCGGGAGCCACCCTGTATAAACAAAAGTCTATGTGTAGTAAAATTAAAAAAAAAAATGCTTCTGTTTCAGTTTCAACAGACACACACACTTAAAATAATAATAATAATGATATTAAATCAGACATAAACATCAACCAAAAATGTTGTAGACTTACCAAAGTGAATAAATGCATAATGCATTAAGAGTCGAATTTTTTACAAATACGATATTTTAATAATAATAGAAGAGACTAAACACCGAATAACGTTAGAGATACATTAAAAGATCTTCGCTGAAGGATTTTATTCTAACGATCAGGTGAATTATAATTATTCCTTTACTGCCTCAAAAGGTGTCTATAAGAATATATGAGTGTATCGGTATGGAGAAAGTTGATTGCTTGTCTGTTCAGATTTTCAGTGTGCTATACAAAGCTACATTGTTCAACAAATCGCTACGAAAAGTGGTTTACATATTGCATATTGGTCAGCACAAAATCTAGCTAACAATGTGTTTTTTAGTTCAATCTTGTAATTGGATCAAAAGATATTAACTAAAAACCCCATTTTTACTTTAAAATGATTAAAAGGAAATAAGTATTTTATGTCAGATTAAATAAATAAAATACACATTTATATTTTCCCGACATAAAATGAAATACCTTTAATTTCGTGTGAATAATTATATGTATATATATATATATATAAGAATAAACTTTTTAGTTTAATGCATAATATCTAAAACTTGCTATATTTTTATTGACAATTTCTAAAATTCGGGATGATTTAGCCACTGTTCGGTTTATTTACATTAAATTCCCTAATCGTTGAATTTTTACATGTTTAGTTGATAGCATTCATGTTTATGATTGTCAGACATATACAAAAAGAAAGAGAAGAAAAAAATACAGCGAGTCAGAGTGTTTTAATTTATTTAATTTAATATATATATATATATATATATATATATATATATTTATTTATTTATTCGCAAATAGATAATTTCAGATATAATAGTCAGATATACAGGTATACTCACTTTTTATTTTAGGTGAACTTTTAGTTTCAAAAAGAAATGCCAGTGTATTAGAAGATGATTCTGAAGAAGTTCTCCAAGAAGTTCACTCAAACTTCTCTGATGATCGAAGAAGCAGTATAATTTTTGAGACATTGTCAAAGAATATTTTACACTTTTTTTTTTTCAAATTTATATTTGGTCTTATTTTTAAGAAATTTACTGAAGTGCACTTTTATAAATTTTATTCAATTTTTTAAAAAAGACAATATATATAGAACAGCGGTCACTAGGCGCAATCCTCTTCCAAAATAAATGGCCAGCCATCAAACCACAACGTCAAAAGTTGAGGACTAGTATAGCATAGTGCTATGTATTACATACTGAATTCATATTTCACGAGCCTTGATAATATCTGAATTTTTATCTGCAAAAGAAAAGTGTAAACAAAACCTGTAAGGTAAACTAAGATCTCAATATAAACAATGTCCTAAATATAACAAACAGTATATAAAGAGTATTACGAGGGTTGCTATTTATATTTCTGGCCTAATAATGAAAAAACAAATATGTAGGATCGAAATTGGTTTTATTGTTTTTCAAAATATTCTCCATGATGATCAATACACTTTTGCATGCGTTTGAACCAATTTTCAAAGCACTTTTTCCAGTCCGATTGAGGTAACTCCAAAACATGCGTTTTGAATGCATCAACCGCTTCTTCGGGGGTCGAAAATCGTTGTCCACGTAATTTATTTTTGATGTGTAGGAATAAGAAGAAGTCATTGGGTGCCAAATCAGGGTTGTACGGCGGATGACCCATCAGTTCGATCTTTCGCTCAGTCAGAAATGCATTTGTTTGAGTCGATGTGTGAGAGCTCGCATTGTCATGATGAAGAATGATTCGCCTGTTCTTCTGCTTTTTTCGAATTTCTCCGATGACTTCTGGCAAACAAATGGTCGTGTACCATTCAGAATTGACCGTCCTGCGTTGCTCTAACGCCACTGTTGCCACATGACCGTTAATGCCGGAGAAACAGGCAATCATTTGTTTCGATGTGCTTCTTCCTCGAACAACTTTTGTTGGTTTTGCCTCGCCTTGGAAGACCCATACAGTTGTTTGCTGTTTTGTTTCCGGCTCATATGCATAGATCCATGATTCGTCACCTGTGTAGATGTTAAACACAGCCTTTGATGTACCTTGAACGTATTTTTCCAACATTTCCTTGCACCAATCGACAGGAGCCTTTTTTTGAGCGTTTGTCAGATTATGCGGGATCCAACGCGAACAATTTTTTTTTACGCTCAAATGTTCATGCAATATTTTATTGATGCTAGTCATACTAATGTCCAAAGACGCCTCAATCTCACGGTATGTCACATGACGATCTTGCTTTATCAGTTCACGCACAGCATCGATCTTTTCTGGCACAACAACGGATTTTGGACGACCTGCACGGGATTCGTCCTGGATCGAACATCGACCACGATTAAATTCGTTATACCAATTTTTTACAGTGCTGTAGGATGGCGCTTTATCGCTGTATAAAGAATTAAGTTCCGAAGCACACTTGTCTTGACAATCCACGTCGAAAGTTATGAAAAATAATCGCACGAAAATTTTCACGATTCAATTCCATTTTTTGAAAGAGAAGAACTTTTTAATTTACTGTCAACAACACAAATAAAGCTATAATGGTAAATCGTCTGCTGAATTTACGTTTAAAAATATCAAACTTTCGATTAAAATCGTCTGCGGTCGCCTAGCAACACTTACTGTTGCCAAGGCCAGAAATATAAATAGCAACCCTCGTATATTTTGTATAAATGTAACAAAGACCCTAAATGTAACTAAAGACCTAAATGTAAAGAAAAACCTAATATAAACAATGGCTATAAAAGTAACAAATCCCCTAAATGTAAACAAAGACACTAAATTTAAACAAAGACCCTAAGAGTAAATAAAAACTATAATTGTAAAAAAAAAAAAAAAAAAAAAAAAAAAAAAAAAAAGATTATAAATGTAAACAAAACATCAAAAGTAAACAAAGACCTAAATGTAAAGAAAGGCCATAAGTGTAAAAAAAAAAGATTATAAATTTAAACAAAGGCTGCAAATATAAACAAAGAATACAAATGTAAATAAAGACCTAGATGTAAAAAAGACTATAAATGTAAACAATGAAACTAAATGCAGAATTACTATAAATGTGAATAAAGACCCTAAATGTATATATCTAAATGTAAACTGTAAACAAAGACTATAAATCTAACCAAAGGCTATAAATGTAACAAATACTACAAATGTAAACAAAGACACAGATTCAAACAAAGACCTAAATTTAAACAAAGACTCTAAATGTAAACAAATACCTAAATGTAAAAAAAAAAAAAACTACAAATAAATATAAAAAAATCTAATATTTAATTTGATTACACTGTATGATCTAATTATTATAGCACATATACTAACCATATATTAACACTAACTATATATTAGAACTGTAAAATGTTGTTTAAAATCTAAAACAAATTAGTTATATATTACCTCTTAGCTTTCGACTCTTTATCGTTGAGTCTTCTTACAGTTGTAGATACTATAAACAAAAGATAATTCTGTTAGCTTATACAAGTTCAAAGATATATAGTCAAGCATAAGTCCATTAATATAAAATCCTTTAAAGTCAATTCGTTATAAAATTATAAAAAAAAAAAAAAAAAAAAAAAAAAAAAAAAAAAAAAACACCCACTATTTAACTGTAGGGACAATTTAATCGAATTCTTTTGCTAATCACTTGAATAAATTCATAAAAACTATATGTACGATCACAATAATCATCAAAACAATTATAAATACACAGTTTTTTTTTTTTTTTTTTTTTTTTCAGTTCATATTTCAAGTTATAATTGTTGTTTAAAATATTTCTTTAGCATTTTTTGAAAAATGTTAGCTTATTGCGCCTTCTAGCAGAAAAAAAAAAATTACGTCATGACAAATTTTCATGCTAGAAGGCGCTATAAGCTAATATTTTTTTTGAAAAATCCTTAAGAAAAGTTTTAAAACGTAATTATAACTTGAAATATTAGCAGCGAATTAATAGCATTAAATATGTTATCCAATTGTGCGTTTGTAATTGTTTTGATGAATATTGTGTTTGCACATGTAGTTTTTATGGTTGGTTGTGTTTTACGTCGCACTAGTGCTGCGCAGATGGGCAATTTACGACGGTCTGGGACTCACCCCTAGAGGTGGTCCGGAGACATGCCATCGCAATTTTGATCCTCCACGGAAGGGATGGCTCTCCCGTTTCGGTGACCCCCCAGAGGTATAATTTTTTATGGGAACATGGAGGACATTGCAGCCACGACAGATTTTACGTGCACCAGCCACCATTAGTGTACACGACGGTCTTTGGTCGGCTCGAGTACCGAACCCGCAATCTTCCGATTACGAGGTCGGCGCTCTAACGACTGGGCTACCGCGGCCCCCTGTAGTTTTTATGAATTAACTCAAGTGTTCAGCAGAAAAATTCAATGAAATTGTCACTAAAGAGAATTTGTGTTTGTGGTTTTTAATAATAAAAAAATATGGCATATAAATTGTATCCATTTATAACGAATTGACTTTAAAGGATTTTGTATTAAAGGACTTATGTTTGATTATATATCTTTGAACTTGTGTAATTTAAGAGATTTTTTTTTTTTTTTTATTATATCTACAACTCTTATGAAGACTAAACGATAATGATTCGAAAGCTAAAATGAAATATATTACAAATTGGCTTCAGAATTTAAAAGAATTTTTACAGTTGTAATGTGAGGCATTAAAAATTCGTTATATTAAAATAATACATTGTTTAGTGCATGTGCTAAAATAAAAGATATAAATGTAAACAACGACCCTAAATGTAAACAAAGACTATAAATGTTAACAAAGACCTAAATGTGAACAAAAACACTAAATATATACAAAGAACGTAATTGTAAAGAAGCACCTAAATTTATAGAAATGTTCTAAATATGAAAAAGGCACTAAATGTAAACAGACCTTAAATGTAAACAAAGACGTAACTTTAAACTAACCTAAGCGTTACAAAGGTTATAAATATAAACATAGACAAAAAATGCAAATAAACTTCTAAACGTAATGTAGCCTAAATGTAAACAAGGACTATGAATGTAAACAAAGACAATAAATGTAAACAAAGATCTAAATGTAAACAAAAATTATTAATGTAAACAAAGATTATAAGTGTAGACAAAGACTACAAATACAAATACCTTAAATGTAAACAAAAAACTAACGGTAAACAAATGCTATAAGTTTAAACAAAGATACTACATGCAAACACTGTAAAAAAAAACGGGTGAAAAACTGCATAATCTGCTGTAAATTTTTCGCAAGCTGAGGAAAAACAGCATTTTAGGTTTTTTACTGTAATTTGTGAAATCATCTGCTGATGTTTTATATCTGGTTGTTCTACAGCTGCGTGCGCCATTATTTTATTATCCAGAGTTTCCGACAAAAGGAAGCTGAAACTTCAAGCAGGTGAATTTTAATTCCTGCTCTTCGATTTCTGGTAAGTGCAATTTTAATTGTTTTATATTCTTTTATTGTTATAAATGTATGTGACTTATATACTTGACAAAGATCCAGTCATAAATCGTCCATTTTTTTATACAACCTATTGTATAATTATTAAGTACGATTGAAATTCTTATCATGAAATGTAAATTTTTATATTATTTGTTGAGAGAAAGTACAATATATTTTTTACTTAATCAGATTATTTTGCCTACTGTATTATTTGTGAAAGTTTATAGATTTCTTGTTCTATTTTAAACACTGTTTTTATTATTGGTTCCAAACTTATGGAATTAGTATGTATAATACAAACGTGAATTTTAAAAGAGATTTCTAGAATTTTTTTCTTTTTTCCATCATTTTTTTTTTTTTCTCAAGCAATGTTAAACTCGTCCTATTTTTGAAAAAGGTCGTTTTAAGTTCATCGATTTTAGTTTAGAGTTAGTTTTAAATTTGCTTATTTTTGTCAGGTCTTTCTTTTTAAAAATGGCGATTTTTATAGGCTTAATTTTCAGAATTGAATTTCTTTCTGAAATTATTTCTCTTTCTATCTCTCTCTCTCTCTCTCTTTTTTTTTTTTTTTTTTCAATTTTTGCTAATAAGTGTTTAATTTCTATTTTTTTTTTTTTTTTTTTCAGTTTAAAGCAGAGATATTTAATTTATTACTCTCATAGAAACTACATTTAAATTATGATTTTCTTACTGTGACTTCAAGCGAAAGTTACGTTTCTATTTATTTCTCGGAAATTTTACATTAATAACATATATCTCAAAATTTAATACGAATTGGCCCATTGCATGAAAAAATAATGAATTAATGATTGAGTTTTCTCAAAATTTTTCGTACTTTTCATAATTAAAAAATATTTTTCCGCATTTGTTTTCCTTGTATATGAAACATTTTGCTCAAAATGAAGTATGAAATTCATTGCACAAAATTTTAAAATGTTTCAAAAAAAAAAAAAAAAAAAAAAATGGGAACGTCTAATAAAGATTTTTTTTTATTATTATTTATTTATTTATTTATTTATTTGTTCATTTCATTGTTTTATGGAATAGCGTTCTAAACGATGATTTCATCTCACCTCAGGAAGGATATGACTGATCACCATCATAGATTATTAAAAAAAAAAAGTTAAATAAGTAATAAAAAGATCATTACTAAGTGAAATATCTCTAAACTTTTTTCCCCTAAAAGGTCTTTTTATTTACGTAACTATTTTTCTAAAATATTGTGCAAAATTTATAACAATTTCATTTCCTATGTGTATATAAATCAGTGGTTCAGAATAATATTTTAAACAATCTAAGAATAAATATTTTGATATACCTTTCAAAGAAGGGGAAGAGACCGTTTCTTGTTATTCGTGACAAGCAGATGTCTCTTTCTGGGTACTAAACAATTTTGAACAAAAACCTTTAATCATTTTTGTGGAAAATGAAGTATATATCTATTTAAAATAAATTGAAAAACTAAATAACAATGTTTATTGGGTTAATAATTGATTTATTTAGCTTGTGAAATATTCTAAAGAAATATTTATGTCATGTTAATAATAAAAATTGTTTGCTAAAAGCGTGTGTTGAGTGTCCAGGTACTGAAGCTGTTACAGCAGCAACATTTGATTTCGATGAAGAGAAATATGCATTATGTGTTATATGGGAAGATGGAGACTTAATAAAAATGCATGTGCTTTTAAGAAAATGTAAATTGTATTACGGGGTTAAAAAGAAAAAAAAAAAAAAAAAAGAAAAAAAAAAAAGGCGCGCCGGTGTTGGGGTTAAGACAAATTGACTGCGCTATGTGCATTGGTCTAAGGAGAGCGCCCTCACCAGTGTTTTTTTTTTTTCCCTCCAGAGTCCTAAATCATATTTACGCAAGTTTTGAAGAAAACTACTGGAAATTCGGAACGTCTAGGCAGACGAGCGCGACCTGCGGTAGAAATTGTCACCTTACGTCTACCAGCTTTCAGAGCAGAACCTCTTGGCCACTGGTGGATCGGGTTAAAGCTGGCATTTCTCATAATTATATAAGAAAGATTAATAGAAGGAAATTATTGGGGCAAAGCTAATGATAAAAGCCGATTTTATTCTACCAATATATTTTGATTTTTATGAAAATTGGTCAGTTTTTCTGCCAAATGAAATAAAAAATTAAATTATAGATGAAATTAAGAAGTTATCTATTATGCATAATGTTGCGTGTATACATACATATATATATACATATATAGCCCTATGCTGTTTCTCTGTGTGTAATATTTTCAAAGGTAAAACACAATTCCTTTGAGATTATTGTTTTCTAAATGAATTTTTTTTTATCTCTTTTATTCCAGGTGCTTGATGAATATCAACCCGAGCATGGAAAATAAACAAAGAAAAAATAACATTAAAGATGGAGTCATGCTCCGCGCGTTGTAATTGTTGATGAATAACCTATCGAATTATGAATGGTTTTGATATGTAAATAAATGTCATACAAAATTTTTAATAAATGTATACAAGTTCGTTTAAAAATTAAACCTTTTTAATTGCAGTTTTCACGTGATATTGCTGTAATTATGTTCCATATTAATGTTTTAGATAATTACCTTTTAGCTTCGTTTTACATGTAAATATGTAAATGCAAGAATAGTATAAATAAAATATTGAATTTTTATTAAAGCTTAATTTAAAAAAAAAAAAGGAAGAAGAAGAAAAAGAAGAATGGAAAGGGGAAAGGAGGCTTTTGATTTATTTATTTATTTATTTATTTTTTTTTTTTTTTTAAAGAAAATAACTCATAAATTTTCGATTTTTTTTTTTTTTTTTTTTTTTTGAGAAAATAACTCATAAATTTTCCATTTTTTTTTTCTTTTTTGATTTTCAACATATATGGTAAGTAAGTTGAAAATTTTCAATCAAATAAATTCAATATTATCTTTATTCTGCAAATAGAAAACATTTTAATTTAGTTGTTTATTTATTTATTATTATTATTATTTTTTTTTTAGTATCTTTTTATAATTTTGATAATATAGAAAATATATGAAAATACAGTGTAGCATAGAAAACATAATATAAAAATTTTTACAAAATATTTTTATGCTGTTCTGTATCTAATTCTATGCTGTACCTAATAGGTATAATATATATAGTTATGGAAAACTATATATGATTGAATATTTCATGTTCTTAAGCTGTATATGAGGCGTTCTAAAAGAAACAAAAGAAAAATTAAATAAATAAAACTCTGTAAAATTTCAGTTTCTCTGCCAGTAAGGCATGGATTTATAAAAATTACACATGAAAGGGAAAGGTCTAAAAAAGAAATAAATATGTAATAATAAGATACCAAACTCTCATAATACTTAAACTGTTCTGAAATCAGAGAAAAATTCTCAGAAATTATACTTTTACAGAGTAATTGTTCTTTAATAAAATTTGCAGCAAATTTTTGCTGTGGAATTAACAAGGGAAAATGCCATAAAATTTACAAAATGACACAAAATCTTAGAAAAATAAATAAATAAACAAAATAACATCAAAAAGTTATATAAAGTCTACAAATGTCTATATAAATATGAATAAAACACTAAATATAATGAAACACTGATTTATTTGTTAAAAATATATAAAAGTTAAAATATTAACATATGTTTCGATACCACAAGGTATATTTTTCAAGACTGTTTCAACTATGACACAATCTTCGATTTTTTATATATTTTTTCATTTCTCATTTCAGCGCCATCTTCTTGTGAAAATTCCTTTTTTTTTTTTTTTTTTTTTTTTTTTTTTTTGTTTGCTGTATTTCTAAAGTAGCTTTAACCATACTTCCGGCAAATTTATATAATATTTTATTGCACAATGTTTTTTGCAAATGAAAATTTCCATTATTTTTCATATGATAACCGGATTAAATTTTCTGTCTAAGTTTTATTATCCAGCTATCATAAGATAAACAATATAAATTTTTACCATAAAAAATACTATGTGCAATGAAACATCATAAATTTTCTAAAAATATAGTTATATCTACTGCAGGTATACTATAAAGAAAAACTGAATTTGTCTGTTAATCAACAGACGCCAAAAAATAAAAATGAATAAAAAGTCAAAGATAATGTTATAATAGAGGTATCGAAGCATATATTAATTTTTTAACTTTAAAATTGCACTTTTAGCAAATAAAGCAATGTATCGGCAAATGTGCTATAAAAACTACACTTCTGCTCAAAAGTTTAGCAAGATTTGCAAACGATCAGTTTTTTCAATTTAAAAATTTATCTCTCGATGAAATGTTTTCAAACATTGAGTATTTAAAGAACTAAGTCTTCCTCATGTTTTTCAGTGAAGATAGGTTTATGACAGCATTTAAGAGGCCGGTAATAAAATGACAAAAAACAATAATGTTTGTGATTACCCTGTATCGTTAGGTGAACGAAATGAACTGCAACTCTAGGATTTGTTAATATAGACCCAGTTCAATGTGTGGATGAATTTGTGTGACGATAGCATGTTAAATGACACAATTATAAGCATTTATTTTAAAGCTCAAAGAAAGAAAAAATCAACATTTTTTTTTTTTTTTTTTTTTTTTTTTTTTAAATAATATGCAGAGTTTTTAACGCAAATTATTTCCACTTTCAGATAACTTGGATAAACACTTTTAAAACATTATACAGTAATCGGATTTTAAATATCTTTAATATATCATGGAATTTGAGCATTTTTATGAAAAACGCTTTCACTGCGCATCTGAGAAATATTTTTAAAAAATGCATGCTATATATATTGGGCAACATTTGTCAAAAGGGCATTTGAATAGAGTAAATATTAAGCAAATTATACAGGAAAAAAAAAAGAGCTAGATTTTAGATATTTTTGCTAAGTGGATAAAATAATTGGATCTTTACATTAATTACGCGGCATGTGAAAATTCCCTTAAGAAATTCAAACTCTAGGAAAATATCTAAAGTCTAGCTCATTCTTTTTCGTATAATTTACTAAATTTTTACTCTATTCAAATGCACTTTTGACAAAAGTTGCCCAATATATCTAGCTTTCAACCTATGCAATAAAACTTTTTTTAAACTTTCCCACATGCGTAGTAAAAACGTTTTTCATAAAAGTGCTCATATTTCCCGAGATATTATTTTTTTTTTTTATTCCGATTGCAGTATATTATTTTAAAAGTGTTTTTCCTACTTATCTGAAAGTGGAAATAATTTGCGTAAAAAACTCTGTATATTATAAATGAAAAATATGATGTTTTTTTTTTTTTTTTTTTTTTTTTTTTCATTTTTAGCTTTAAAATAAATACTTATATCTGTGTATTTAACATGCTATCGTCACACAAGTTCATCTACAAATTTAATTGGATCTACATTAACATATTCTAAAGTTACGGTTCATTTCGCTTGCTTAATGATACACGGTGATCACAAACATTGTTGATTTTTCTCAATTTTTTACCGGCCCCCTAAATGTTGTCTTAAACTGAAAAACACGAGGAAGACCCAATTCTTTAAATACCCAAAGTCTGAAAACATTTCATCGAGAAATAAGTTTTTAAATGGAAAAAACCTGATCGTTTGCAAATCTTGCTAAGCTTTTGAGCAGAACTGTAAAATCCAAAACTGCTGTAAAAAGCAGCAGAAAAAGAAGTAAAAAGTACAATTTTACTGTAAAAGCTAAAATACAATTCAACTGTAAAACAAATAGCATAAAATGCTGTAAAATTGACAAATGTGCAATAAAAGCTAAAATACAAAATTGCTGTAAAAAAACAGCAAAAAATGCTGTATAATTTACAAAAGAACTGTAAAAGTTGAAATACAAAATTACTGTAAAAAAACAGCACAAAATACTGTAAAATTGACAAAGCTGCTGTTTCCTTGGAAAAACGCAATTGCTGTATATTAACAGCAAAATATGCTGGCACCCATATTGCCAGCATTTTTTGCTGTAATTTTACTGTGGTTTTTTTTACAGTGAACAAAGACCTAAATGTAAACAAAGACACAAATATAAGAGGAAAATAAATGTAAATAAAGACCTAAATTTAAGCAAAGGCTGTAAATTTAAACAAAAACCTATTCGTAAACAAATACCTAAATGTAAACAAAAACCAAGCCAAGTAGCGCATCAAAAATAAAAAGAAATTAAAAAAAAATTGAAAAACCGAAAAGAAAGAACAGGTAAGGAAAAAAAATAAAAGAAACAGAAGAAATAATCACATACAGAATGTATTTTTGTCTAAAGTGGCGATAAAATTTCAAAGTCGCCAAGGGGAGCAATATTAAGGCTGTATCATGATCAGGTTTACATATTTTATTATTTATATTTCTATATACCAAATATTATTAACTAACTCAACTATTATTATAAACCTAAAAAGTCTCATGCGATAGACGTAACCGATGATAGCACATTGTAATATTATATCTGGCGCGAAATTGTTCTCAATTTATGGTTGATCGAATAAATCAAATAAATATAGAAAATAACATCAAAGAAAATATTATGAACACCGCGCATAGTGTTGCATTGTTCATAAATGTAACTGGAATTCAAATATAAAACGCAATTTCTTTTTTTTTTTTTTTTTTTTCGATACTGTCATCTGAAAGTCATGCTGTCATTTCGAAAGTGTCATCTGATACTCACTCAAATGGAAGCCCTCTGTTAAACTATTGTCACAGACATTAGACACAGGCATCCGAGAGTCTGTGTACGAGTGGATGACTGCCGGAGGCAGCGGGGAACAAAAGCGGGCTTTAGAGCAATTTCATAATTTATTTATTTATTTATTTTATTTATTTATTTTATAAAGCGATGTAGATAAAAAGTTTCCTTTAAATATAGTGACCAGCATAGCTGGCAAAGCCTTCATTGATTCACTACCTTCATTCATTTTATAAATTTAAATATGATTTCTTTAACAAACTATGATCTATTGTTACGCAAACTGCATCTGGCCGAGTTTTGTACATTTCGAGTTTGATTTAAAAAAAAAAAAAAAAAAAAAAAATCCCGCATTCAGAATTCGGTTCGTTCCCGAAATAGGGGTATCTAGTAACAAATAAAATGAATATAAATAAAAAATATACACATCCACTACCATTAGTTCAAATGATAAATATGTGTAAAAATAAATTAGAATAAAATATTTTTAAAGATAGACTTCTTTTTTTGGCTTTTAATTTTAATTTCACTACAGATTAGAAAATTAATATTAATCTTACTTTTATTTTTATTTTGTTTTAAGGAATGCATAAATATATTAAGATAACTACATACTTAAGATAACTAGATATATATATATATATATATATTCTACGCAAAAGTCTAAAATATGTATTCGGAATTACTATTTTATATTAAATGCATGAGTAAAGCTTATTTAAAAAAAAATATGGAATAATTACACTTATTAATTTGCAATTGTTGTAAGAAATATGTAACAAAATATTTTTAAACATTTTTACCGAATGGTTTATGTTAATTAAAATTTAAAGGATACGCATGATTGTTGTTTAATTTATAAATTGAATTTTCCCGAGAGAAAGATACACTGAGTTGAAAACACAACGTCATTTAATCTGATTTGTATTCTCTCAGCATTCCTCGTATTTTTCTACAAAGCTTGTAAAATTCATAATTTAGAACAAAATTCCTTACACGTCTCATATTCTAATATACGAATTTCTTTACCAGTTTTTTAAGTCTTTTTGTGTTGACTAGAAAATCTGTCCCAATTAGTTTGGCATCATTCAGGTTCGGTTAGCGTAAAACATTTTATTTTTCGTTCAGTCTAATATTTTTCTCTGCTTTTATTTCGTATTATATATATATATATATATATATATATATATATATATATATATATATATATATATATATATATATATTTACAAATGTGCTCTTTATTTCTATCCTATTTAATTATATATGACTTTAAATAATCATTTGTAATAAATGTAAAAGCTTTGAGCTACAGTCGGTAACAAAAGTGTCCAAACACTGGCAAAAATTCCTATGTAAAAAAAGTACACTTCATACGGATTTGTTAAATAAATCCTTATTGAATCATGTTCTTACACTGAATAACAACAGGATTCGACAAGGATTTATTTAACAAAACCGTATGGAGTGTGCCTTTTGCACATAGGAATTTTTGCTAGTATTCGGACACTTTTGTTGCCGACTGTAAATGCAAAAGTAAAAAAAAATAAAATTTAATTGATGTACGTGAAAAATATAAATTAATTTATTTTTGCACATATGCATATACGGGGTTCATATAGACCCGCAATTTTTAAAAGGGTCTACACCAGTAATTTTATTCATTTATTTATTTAATTTTTAACAATAGCAATGGTTTTTAAATTTACTGTCTACTTTTACATTAAATTTTGTTTTACAAAATTAGTGGTGGATAAAATGAATGATATTCAAGAATCGTACGAGCCCTGGTACACAATGTTGGACTAAATATTAAGATCGCATTTTTTAAATTTTATTTTATCAGAACATTATTTTTTAGATAATTAACTTCATTTTTTAATGTTTAAGCATATATGAATCCTATTTATCCAAACGTATTATATGTTTTGTATATTTTAAATAACAACTTAATATAACAAATATTTACAAAATAATTAAATAATTAATTAAAATAAATATGCGTTAAGCATTAGTTCCTCATCATACTATAGGTATGGGGAACTTAGGTAATCGTGGAAAATTTCGACCTCGTTATTTTTTTACTTTTTTATACGTTCTCAAATGTGAGGAAACCGAAAATGACGAAATTTGTATGGTGTCTGTCTGTAGGGTGTCTGTTAGTGTGTTAGTCCGTTAGTTTGTTAGTCTGTTTACACGATCTCTCATGACCGTAGAGAGGTGAGATCAGTTTTAAAATATTACTTTCGATACTGGCAAGAGCCCCATTCATTTGCAACATTCGAATTAAAAAACTTCGTAAATTATGAGAAATTTACGATTTTCTTAACATTGGAAAATAGACAAAAATTAACATAAACGTGCATTAAATGGAAACTTTTTTGCTGTAAAAATGTCAGATCAGTTTTAAAATATCAGTTTTGATGCCGGAAGGAACATCAGTAACCAGAAATATGCTACTTTGAAAATTTCGCAAGTTATTGGAAATTTACGAATTTCTTAACATGGCAGTATAGGGCAAAATTTCACATAAACGTCAATTTTGAGCGATATTTTCATCGTAAAGATGACAGACTACTTTTGAAATATTATATACGACACTGGCATGAATATTAATTACAATGAATTTCCCAATATAAAAATTTCGTAAGTTATTCGAAATTTACGAATTTCTTAACATGGCAGAATAGAGCAAAATTTTACATAAACGTCAATCTTGAGGGATATTTTCCTCATAAAGAAGCCAAACCACTTTCGAAATATTATTTAGGATATTGGCATGAATATCATAGACTATGATTTTTTCAATTAAAAAAAATCGTAAGTTATTTAAAATTTACGATTTACTTAACATGTCAGAATAAGGCAAAATTGAGTATAAACTTCCATTTTGAGGATCATAAATACATTAGACAAATTCAAAATTACATTTATGATATTGGTTTGAACATGATTGAATACAAATATTCTAATATTAAAATTTCGTAAATTATTCGTAATTTACGATTTTATCAACATAGCGAAATTGTAAATTTTTCATATATATCTGAATTTTGAAAATTATTGCATTGGAAATAGTAGCATGAAAACTTTCCAACGGAATTGACCCTGATAAAATAAATTAATAGATTTGAATAAGATAAATATATGGAAGTGAACGGTGGATAGCCTATTAGGCAGGGACTTTATTCTGTCACTGTATAAAGCTTTGCTCAAATTCATTTCTTTTAACATGATTATAATATGTCTCGCACTAGAAATTTGTGAGAACCTGAATATGATGGTTAACTGAGCAGAGTCCACCTATGCCAACTAGTTTTTTTTTTCCTGTGGCTGTATTATTATCATTATCTATATATTAATAGGCAAGCATAAAATTTGTAGTCCCTTTTTAACATATTAATTATGGGAGTAGAGGGTTGAAAATGGTATCATTCGAAAGGTATGGTTAGCCGGAGGGTGCGAATACAAATATTTTCTTACAATGTCAAGAAGGTATTTAAAAATACATTTATTTTTTATGCATTTTCCCCCATTTTTCCCTTTTATACATGTATTCCTTTACATTAAAAAATACCTAAAAGTAGAAAGTTTTTAAATCTGGCAATTTCATAAAGCTCAAATAAAACAGCAGACATAGTAATTTATGACACAGTAATGCAGCATTACCATACGCAAGCGAAGTGGTGATGTCGCAGTCTGTCCATGGAGCCATGAAAAAGATTTTCTATGTTAACTGTCCATTGGATTTTTTTGTAAAAAAATATTAAAAATTAACGGAAATTATCTGCCGATTTAAATTCCGATATTTAGGTATAGTTATATATAAGTTACTGTCTACATGTGTTTGATTGAGTTATTTTTTCTGTAAAATTGATAAAATTTTAATTTAAAATCACAAAACTCCAGACAAAAAAAATGACAAACTTCCAGTTTCGAATGTAAACATAAATATTTCATTTCAAAGGGTGATATTTAAACAATAAATATTCAACTAATATACTAAATAAAAGGAAAATGGATTTGTTACTAACTGCTGCATGTATAAGTAGACGATACGGAAAAAATTCCGATTTCCGTTTTTTGCTGAATTTACATGTTTTGAGCTTTCTTCACGTTTCAGTTAACTAAGATTGGCTACTTATTTTTAAAAAAAGTGTCTTTATTGCTAGTTTTTGTGGGTAGAAGAAGCAAGTAGAAGATACATAAAAACTTTTTATTTCCGTTTTTCGATGAATTTACACGTTTTGAGATTTCCTTGCATTTTAATTAAGTGAAATTGACTACTTATTTTTATTTTTTAAAAAGTGGATTTATTATTCTTTCCTCTGCATATTTAAGTAGAAAATATAAGATCCAGAAAAGTTTTAGATTTTCGGTTTTCGACAATTGCCGCAGCTGTGTTGCAATTGCGTTCCGTTTAAGACAAGGCAATAACTTTGCTTTGCCTCGCTTTGCAAAAAAAATGGTCGAGTTTCGACCACTGGGCGATGCTAGTTATTATAAATGAGTAAGTTGCTGAGTAGATACAGAGGAAAAATTCAAATCTAATTACAATCGTTTTCGTGAATAAAAACATGTATTCATGAACTCGATTATATAATGCTATATAATAGCGAATACTTTACTTTTAAATATTGCTGTCTAAGTTTTGAAATAAATAGAAATACTCAATTGAAGAATTATGACAAAAAATATTAATCTAACCATCATTTCTCATTGTACGTCACCCATTTAAATTTGCAAATGGTCTAATATGATGAATTGAACACCTCTACAAATAAAGTGTATGAATGATAAATTAAAAAAAAAAAAAAAAAAAAAAAAAAAAAAAAAAAAGCATTTAACCCATTAAGTATATCATAATTTTCACGAAAACGGAAAAAAAAGTTCTTACTTTTTATTCAAGAAAATAGTGTAAAATAGAGTGAATGAACAATATATTTGTTCTTTTTTAATGTTTGGAAATTTTTTTAGCTTCGAATCAAATGAATTCACTTTTGCAGAAAACCGAACAATCTGGGTTATGTTGGTTTTCCATTAATAAGAAAAAAAAAATAAAAGATATGTATTTTAAACATTAAATATATATATTAAAAAATATTTATAATATAACACTGTACGTATAATATACCGTTCTCAGACTCATTCTCAGACCAAAAATAAATTCAAAAACTGGCTTACAGACAATAGCAAGAAATTAAAACGTCTTCACTCACCATAAGTTTTAAATCAGCACAACCGGTTTTGAAAGGACAGAGCCTTTCTTCATCAGGTGCAAACACGTGCAACTGCTTTGGAGGCAAAAGCAAGACATTCTCAGACGTTTCATAAATAGCACTTATTTGTGAATCCCTTTCTGATACATTTATACTAAAATTAGTATCAGAGTGACTTTGTGATTCTTCCTCCTTAATGTACACAATATGAAAAAGAGACTGCTAAACCCCGTGCATTCAAAAGCCTAACTGAGCTAAGATTACAAAATAAATATTACAAATATTTTAAATTGACAGTGCTGTCAGTTAAAAAAAAATCAACTATATCCAATGACATTTTAAATAGCCTGCTACTTCAGTCACGAGTAAAAAAAAAAAAAAAAAAAAAAAAAAAAAAAAAACATTTATCAGAAATGGTTTGTTTTTAAATCGTATTAGAGCGCTACTTTTGAACACGCTAGCCCTAAAATATCACCCCGCTATTTTCAAGGAAACAAGAAGGAATGTCTTAAATTTATTTTCATAGATTTCGGGATATCATCTTAAAATATATCTAATTTTCAATAGATTATTAACGATATATTTTACGTGTAGCTTCACTGTCCAGCAGTGGAAAAATAACTGAATTAATTATTTTAGAAAATAACAATAATAATAATAATATGAAAACTCGTCTAACGGACTTTCATAAATAATAAATATTAATATTTAAAGTAATAAATAAGTCTCTGTTTTAATTTTCTGAGAATTTGACAACATTTATGATTGAAAATAAATCTAAATACCTATCCGGTATTTATATAGAAAATTTTTCTCTCGCATTCACAAACATTCACAAACATATATATATATATATATATATATATATATATATATATATATAGTGAAGAAGCGAAAATTGTATTCAGGAAATTGTAAATAAATAAATAAATGATAAAAACTAAACTCTTATCATTTGAATAAAGAATTTAAGCATATAAAGTATCATTTATGCAATATGTGTGTCTGCGTGTGTGTGTGTATATATACATATATATATATATATATATATACTAGCTGACCCTACAAACGTTGTTTTGTCATATAAATTATTTCTAGAGAATATTTTGCTAAAAAAAAAAAATAATAACTAACTTATTGTAAGTGTGTAAGGATGTGGTGTATAAGTGAAACAGGTATGGAGCGCTGTGAGCGGTGACTGAATTCCGATTATAACGTAAAAGACATAATTACCGAAATTTTCGCTACTTGCCTTTTGCTACTTGGTACTTTCTACTTTCTACTTGTTGTTTAAAACCTCCGCTGAATGTTGAACAGCACAAAATTTTATTTCATACGGCAAATATTTCAATTTATGAGAGAATCTCTGATAGTAAAGAATTTCACATAAAAATTCCGTCTTTTTTTATTAAGCTGTAATAATCTGGACCGATTTGATGAAAATTTTTATCAAAAAGTTATTAAAATATCTAGCATCATTACATGTACATTTATCACAATTCAATCAATCGATGCATATGAGTATGTGTATAGTATGAGCGAAGTGAAATGTAGAGTTCGTATTGAATAAAAACTTAAACTCGTTTTAATTAAAGGTGAAAAAGTTGAAACTCAATTTATTTTATAACAGGTATATTTTTTTAATCTACAAAAACTTAATTTATCGTAATGCCATTGGATGTACAATATTTTTGGTTAATCCTTGAGGATTATACACAAACAAATTCGAAGGTTTTCCAACCCTGGCAAATAAAACGTTTTCACACACCATAAATTTTAAGTCAGCACAACCGGTTTTGAAATGACGTAGCCTTTCTTCATCAGGTGCAAACACGTGCTACTGCCTTGGAAGCAAAAGCAAGACAAATACGAGGACGAGAAAAATACCTCTTGCTTTTGCCTCCCACGTGTTTGCACCTGATGAAGAAAGGCTACGCCCTTTCGAAACCGGTTGTATTGACTTAAAATTTATGGTGTGTGAAGGAGTTTTATTTTCTTTCTATTGATTGTACGCCAGATTTTGAATTCAGTTTTGGTCAGTCCATAAACGTTATATTTGTTAAAAAACAAATATATATATATATATATATATATATATATATATATATATATAGGTATAAATATTTAAAAGTATATATTTTATAATTTATTTTTACGTACGAAAATTAAAGATTTTTCTTCTACTTTCTTTGATTATATATTACACAAATTCGCCTTCTGATAAATATTTTTGGTAAAAACATAATCTAGCATATCACATAACCCGTTTTTTTTATTAATATAGTAATAGATTTTTAATATACACATACAAATGTATGGCATTCTGTCCGAATGTTGTGGACTTCACAAAAAATTTCTGAAACGATAATAAATAAAGAATAATAAATTTAAAATGCATATATAATATATTAAAATTTGTGTATGTAACTTATTCAGAAATATGTCTGCTTATTTTATTTTAGAATGTGTGCTTGTGTACACGTATATGTTGAAATATTTGTTTGTGTATGTATGTTAAAATGAGTAATTTTATATAACATTATGTATATCTGCGTGTTTTTGGTGAGTTTTTGCGAAAATCATTGGCGTTTAATATGGGAATTGCTAAATTATAATAAATGTTTTTAATATCATTTTAAATTATGTTGAAGAAAAAACGGAAAGCGGTAACAAATTACAATTTTGGTAATAGGTTCAACTGAAAATATCAGCCGATAGGCTGGAGACCAAATTGATATTTTTAAAATATGCATTTCTGAATTTTTTTTGGCATGCTTTTGTATTTTTTTGGCATACTTACATAAAATAAAGTATTGTTTCTGTAATATTTTTTTATCTGCATTACAAGAATGTTGTTCGATCCGTTATAGCTCTACGTGTATAACTATCCGCTCAAATCTCTTTCCAGATAATTTAAATTCTTCCGTCGTATTAAATGAATGCATTCCTGAAATCTCCCTAATGCGATTTTAATGAAAATAGGATTTCAAAACAGTTTGAATATCAAGTCCGAATTCATTGCTTACATCCATTAATAATCTTTTATAAATATCAAGGATTTTCCCTACACAGATTAAACTATCGACCGGACGTGCCTGCCTAATTCTATAATATGCTGGCATATAATAAAAATAGAATTCACGAAAAAGAATATTTTAACTATAAAAATAAGACGTAGCATTCTTTAAGTCTTTAAATTAAAAAATAAAAAATATGTCCCTTGTTATTAAACGACTTAATCGAAGGATAAGTTAAAATTTACAAGTATACCTTTTAAACATTATAAATAAAAATATATACTAGAGTTTTCATACATGTATATATTAACGTGTTTCAAATGTTTGATAAATACCAATCAAGTATCAACTACAGCATTTCTTACAACGCTCAGTGATAATGAAATTATTTACTTTTGATTTATTTTATATCATTTAGAATTAATAAAAATAAAATCGAAATTTACTTAAAAATACAGATTTAAGTTTAAAATAACATATTTTGAGGATGGATAAAATAGCACGCCATTATATTCTAATTAAACGGAACTGTATTAAATGTCCGAGATTTAAACAACTAGATCGTACTCCGTAAAATATATATATATATACTTAGTTTAAATTTAATAGATTCTCACAGATAGAAAACATTATTATCCATAAAAAGGAAAAGGGGCAAAATCAATAAAGTAAAAAAAAAAAAAAAAAAGAAAGAAAGAAAAAAGTTAATATTATTATTATTAGTAGTAGCATTAGTAGTGGTGGTAATAGTATTCCGTTTATTTAATATATAATAGATAAAATATTTATTTTAAAATCATCACTACTCTGACACAAGCGTCCACAAAATGGGTACCAGAAAAAGAAACAAAAACTATGGGTGTTTTAGACAATTTTCATTTTTCTGTAACACTGAGTAATAATGAATTTGTTAAATTAATTTACTAAAAATATATAAAAATATACAGAAATATGTACAAATGTGATTTAAAAATAAATGATTAAATTTATTTATGCGTGGTATAATTATAAAGATAACAAAAGGGTAAATGTAGATCAAGCTATATTTCAGGATATATCGAATTATCAAAATTACGTAAATTTAGTAATCAATTTTACGTTTAGTAAAATACTTTAAAATATTAGGCTGCTCTGAGATTTGCTCTTAGATCCGCTCACCAATCCCGAAAAGAACTTTGCCTCCCCCGACTGGCTTATTTTATTAACCACTGCTGCGAAATACAGGGTTGCGTGCTATTTTACCTCTCATTGAATAGGAATCCTAATAGTGCATAACACAAAACAAAAACAGAAAAAAAATTATAGAAATCTCCACATTCAATGTGAAATAAAAAATATTAAATATCATTTTTAAAAATAAAATATTATAATGAAAATCACTGATTGTTTATGGATAGAAAGAAATTCCTAATATCTAGAACATATTGCGTTACAGCTTTAGTATATTAGACTTTTAATTATTGTCACTATCTGGCGATGATATGTTTGGTATATTTTCTTGTAAAAAAAAAAAAAAAAAAAAAAATGATAATTAATTTTTAAAATTTAGTACTTGCTTTTTTTCTAATGTCTATAATTTTTACTATTAAATTTTTTAGTTTATTTAGGGCAGTATATAATACTCTGTATACATTCTAATGTACATCTGGGTAATAATTTTAAATATCAGAAAAAATCTGAAAATAAATATATATATATATATATTATTGCTATCTATATATTAATTTGAAACATGTTTTTGTCTGTCTCCACTATATTGAGAGAAATACTTGGTGTAAAAATTTGGTTGAGGTGTCTAAAAAAAGGTCTTGGTCTGTAGATGTGCTATGAGAAGAGAAAAATAAAAAGAAGTCGAACGGTTTCCCTCCCCAGGGGGGAAACCGTTTCTCCCCCGGGGGAAACGGGTTGGAAACCGTTTCCCACCCGTTTGGGTTAAAAACACGTTTACGAGCTTAACTAAATTTCAAATTACTTCACGGTGAAGAAATTGTACATATGGGGACTAGAGTAGAATACTAAAAAATCAATATCTGCGAATTTGGAATTTTCGATTTTAAAAGGAGGGGGGGGGGAAGTATATTTGGAGGGGAGGGGAAAGGGGGGAAATTAGTTTGAGAGGGAAATCCGTTCTAGACCCACACATGTAGCACCTCATTTTAAAGGTCTTGAAATTTCATGTCGATTGGGGATGTTTGTATACAGCATAGTGCGACCCCTGGTGGTGAAAAATTGAACTGAGTGATTTTGCTGTGATCTTCGTACAGAACACACTGTGCCCCCTGTTGGTGGAAAGTGCAACTAAAGGATTTTGCAGTTGTCACCACCATGTGACACTTTATTTGAAAGGTCTTGGAAATTCAAGGCGATTGTTGATAGAGGTCTTGAAATTTCATGTTGATTGGAGATGTTTGCATATAATATAGTGCGCCCCCTGGTGGTTAAAAATGGAACTAGGTGATTTTGCAGTAGTCCCTATCATGTTACAACTTATTTCAAAAAGGTCTTGATATTTCCTGACCCTTGGTGCTTATGTATAGAACACGCTGCGCCCCCTGGTGTTGGAAAGTGTAACTAAAGGATTTTGCAGTTGACACCACCATGTGACACCTTATTTGAAAGGTCTTGGAAATTCATGGCGATTGGTGATGTTCGTGTACAACATACTGCGCTCCCTGGTGGAGGAAAGTGGATTTTGCAGCGCGTGCGTAGCATGCCTGCTATACGGTGCCGCTGCCACAGGCAGCGGTAACACGAGTCAGAGGTTTCTTCGGTTCAAGGTTAATTTTTGAGAATTTTTCCATGTTATTAGCGGTCTGCATATACGTGCCGCAGGCACTGGGTCACGAACCCGAGTTCCGTACTGTTTGATGTATTTTTTTTTTTTTTTTTTTTTTTTTGTTACAGATGTAAATTTATTTTGTGATGTTTTCATTTAAAAATAGAAATTCAAAGAAAATCGAGTTAAAGATATAAAACCATACAAATTTAAGGTTCATTTAAGGTTATTATCAACCCGTATGAATATATATATTTTTTCTTTTTTAAGAAATAAAAATTCTCCTGACTTTTTAAATCTATAACATACATATATATCTAAGATAAATTTTTAATACATTAAAGACAAATCTAAATTTTTCAAACCCAGTGTGCATATATCATATACTTCTTGGGAAACTATTCTGAAAATATTAATTAGGTATATATAATTCGATTCAAATTTTTCCTTAGAATCCTGTAAACAGTAATCCTGCAACTTACAGGAGCTATTAATTAAATTTTTCTTCATCTTAAAAAAGATAAAAACGCCTATACAATTACAGTTATTCAGCTGAGATGTAAATTTTTTGCTATTAATATTATACTCGTGAGTTTTTATGTTTGTTATGTAGTCTAAAAAAAAAAAAAAAAAAAAAAAACTTTTTAACTCAAACAAATCCGTATTCTTGAGTTTACTTTGAAATTGTGAGTTTTTGCAAGAATTTTCAGGAAATCCTATAATTTTGTTCAAGATTCTCTTACTTGAAGATTAATTTTTATTTAGAGTAAGAATATCTTGAGATAACTTAACTGCATTATTTTGTGTATTTTCATTTATAAAATATATAATTTTATTATGTTCTCCAATTCTTTAAATTAAAATTTAAATTGAAAAAAAAAAAAAAAAAAAACAATTACTTAGGTTTAGAGACAGACTGACAGTCCCAGGGACCGAAAGGCAGAGAAATACATTAATTGCAATTGTAATCTTAAACAGTTTTTGAAAGTGTTAAGTGTGGTTACAAACTTTCTCAGCAATTTACATTAATAGCCCTTAATGTATCTGAACACATCTGTGTGTCCTTGTAAATTTTAATGCTAATCATACACTGAGAAAAAAAAATATATCGCTTTTATGTAGAACGAATATCTAAGTCCCTAAATTAGAAATATAGATTTCCGAGCTATGAGTATAAGGCACGCCAATACATCGAGAAATAAAATCTATAACACACATCTAGAATCTAAATTGTGGACTAAAAAAATAGCTCCATGTCATCCTCATAATTTTTTTATAATTTTTTTTTGTCCCCTTCGAAAGCGAATTTCTGAGACAACCATTAGATTTCCTGATCGTTTATACCTATAATTTCGAGGACAAACCTATTTGAAAATATCTCCAAATAAATGTGTATACAAGAGGTGGGTTTCAGCATCTATAATCTTGGTTTATAACCCAATTCTAGAAAATCAAGCTAGAATTTCTCGTAATACAAGACTCAGAATATTCAGAATATTTTTTAACCATCTAGAAATGTGTAGACTAGAAATTCTCGACCATTTCGTCTATTCAGTTTATTAGCGTGCCTTATGCGCATAGCTCGGAAATCTATATTTCTAGTTTATAGATTTAGAAAATGACCATTTATTCATTCTAGATGAAGGGGGTATATTTTTTTCCAGTGTACCATATTATATATATATATATATATATATATATATATATATATATATGAGTGATAAATGTCATTTTTCTATGATATGAGTGATTTCAGCAATGTGAAGTCATTAAAATATGGTTTATAGAACTAGCTCTCTTAGAACGCAATATATTCTGGTGTCCCTGTATAAAATTATTGTCATTTTTTAAACCTAAAGAACAAGCTGGATTTGGAAGTGATTTTAGTTCCATCGACCATATTCATACAGTTAGAGAAATTATTGAAAGAAATAACGAATATGATCTCCCTCTTTGTGTGGCTATTGTGGACAATGGTAAGAGCTTTTCACTCCGTATTATCTCAGTTATATGTTTGCATCACGGATAACTAATATTAATTAAGGATGTATTCAGCTTATTAGTAAAAATTATAAAGAAGCAACAGCCAAATTAAAACTCCACAATACAAGTAATCAATTCAAATTCAGAAAGAGTTTAAGACAAATTGACACAATTTCACCTAAACTGTTCAATAGAGTATTGCAAGAATTTTTTAAGAAACTAAATTGCTAATATTAAGGCATAAATATTGATGGCAAATTTAGCATTTTAGATGGCATTGTACACCTTGCATCGTCATTTGAGGATTTGCAAGATATGCTTCAAGAGTTAAACAAAGAAATTACGTTTGTCGGACTGCAACTAAACCTCAGCAAGACAAAAGTTTTTTTTTTTTTTTTTTTTTTTTTTTTTTTTTTTCACTGAAGGTCACTGTTGATATGGAAGAAATAGAAAATATATGCTTATTTAAGTTATGCATATTTAAGACAAGTCATTACGATGAACAAGACCACCCTATACGAAATTAACAACCGTGATGAACGTCCATGGAACATTCGCAACTATTAGCGCTCTATTTAGAACGGTCCTACCAAGTGTTAGAAATTTATTTAAGAAATTATCTATTTTTTACATATTTAAGGAAGAGAAATAAAACAAAAAATGCATAATATAAATATTATTTTTAAATAATGTAAATATACGTGTTAGACATTTAACGAAGACAACGTAAATAAAATATTCCAAGATAGAAATATTTTTCAAATGCTAATTAAAAAATAATTTGATCATGGGGTTCAAAAAGTTTGTTTTACAGATTTATACTGTATTTTAAATTACGTAAATCTATGTATTAGAAAATACAATTCAAAATTTTGTATGTGTACTTATCATATATACTTTCCAATTTTATGTAAACTTTTTAAAAGTTATATCACATACTTATTTTTTTTTTCTAAATAATAGCTTTTGATTTCCATAATCAAATTAATTCTAAAGTAGCATTAACAAAAAAAAATCTATAATTGTATTATTATTATTATTTTTATTTTTATTATTTTCAATTTGTTAAAATGTTAAGTTATTATTAAAAAAGTACCAGCAACACACATTAAATAATTAAAAAAAGATAATAATAATGAAATTATACTGAAGAGAAATCAATCAAAATAAAGCAAGGTGTAATTAAATGCATATCAGATGAAATTATTTTGTAATGCAATACAACAAAGAAATACTGTTATCAGATGAGAGCAAACAGATTAAAATTAATCCCAACGAAAAAAAAAGAGAAAAAAAAAAAGAAAGAAAGAAACAAGTGATTAAAATAATAATAATAATAAATAAAAAGATCTCTAGAAATTTGAAAAAAAACCAAAGAAAAACCAATTAATTCTGAAAACTAATCCCCATATCATGTACAGATATATTAAGCCAAAAGGAAACAGACATTAAAGCGAAAGAGAGATATATATGAGATCCTTTCATTACTTTAGAACAATATAATAATGTTTTACTCCGGAAAATTTATCTATTAATAGTATAATTTTTTTTTATACTATTCTCGAGTATATCTACTAATTAGTGACGACATTCAGATCCTGTTGGATTAAAATATACTCTCATCGGAATATCTCGCAAATTGTCTAATTAACATACAAAATTAGAATATTAATAGCATCATTTTAACATTTCTGTGGGGATTGCTGCTGTTGTTTATTAAAACATATTTAATTTCATTTAAAAACAGCATACATAGCTTTAATTATTTATTGAATGAACAGTTTTATTTAAACGAGATTTTGATTAACATTTTAATTAATTAGGTGGCATAGCATTTAAATTTTCGGAAGAAAATAGATGCAATATCAAGAAAATTGTGATTAACAAATTACAAAAAAAAAAAAAAAAAAAAAAAAAAAAAAAAATGCATTGTTGCCAGAACAATTTTATAGGATTATGTAAAGTATTTCTTTGCGTTAGATTTTTTTTCATTAAAATTTGTATTTTTTCTTAGATTTTATATTAAAAAAAATCTCTCTTTGGTATTTCTTTCAATATATATTAGAATAAATGTCTGCATAACTACCTATTAATATACTTTTTGCAAATTTTCAGATTTTATATCATAATAAATAACTTGTTTTACCAAATGTTCATAGTATGATTCCAATAAAAATGGGATTAAAAAATGCTTTGACTATCAAATCAGAATACATTGTGTACATGCGTAAATGACTCGTTTCAAAATGTCAAGAAATTTTGTTGCTGGAGCTTAATACACCTGTCTTGTTCTACATGTCTTCATCTGTAAAGTGCTGACAGATCATAAAATTTCAGTAATATAATAATAGTGTTTTACTTTGAAAATATATTATTTATTTCTTTGAAAACTATATTTTTTGTAACTACTTACGTGACTAGATAAACTTATGAGACGCGTTTCCCTTTCCCACGCTCTCTCTCTACTGTCAAACGTGTAAATCCTAGGAAAACACTGTCGAGATCACTTTCAAGGGTATTTTGTTGCATTGTTAAGAGGTATCAGTAGTTTCATTGGTTGCAGTGCAATGCAAAGGTTCATTCTTCGGAAAAAAACGTATATATACGCCCGGGGCAGTTAAGGTGTTAATAATAAACGTGTTAAATATGGACTTCTCCGTGGATTTCACAAAATATCTTTAATAGGTTTGGTTAGAAAAAGGGGAGAACGTGGTTAAAGGTTTCTTCAGATGACGAATTGATTCGTCTTGAAGACCATAACGATTCGCTGATAATTCATGCACCGCCTGGGGCAAAATATTTCTGAAATCTCTTTCTGTAGAAAACTATTCCTAACATTTTAATAATAATAATAATAATAATAATAATAATAAAATGTTTGAGTACATCATTATGCATCGTTACCGAACTCTCCAAATTGAAAAAAATATGTCAAACACTTGCTTTTAATAAATATTGCTCGAACAATTTTAATAAAAATATTATTATTTTTTAAATATGTCCGAGTTTTAATTAACTTTCGTTGTTTTAAATGACTTTTCATTGGAAACTCATGCACCAGCAGAATACGATATGGCAGAAATCTGGATTTCAAAGAACATGTTTTAACGATGCTTAGAAAATAACCGGTAAATATATATATATATATTTATATATGTATATATATTTAAATCAATACGACATATTGCCCTTTTGGGGAAAAAAATATTTAATAACTTTTCTTTTTTTTTTTTTTTTTTTTTTTGTTCTGAGAAAATATTGTATACATATTTCAACGACTTTTTATTTTATTTCTTTATTTTTCGTCACAATTAAAAAGTTATCAAAAATAATTATTATAAGAGTTTTCATCGAAAGTTATTAAATGAAAATCATATTATTATCTGAAATATAATCACACAATTCTAAAAACTGTATTTAATAAATAAGTGTTTCCATTAAAAAAATTCCCATGTTGGATTATATTGTTTTATCTGCAAATGGTTTGTGTAATGTTTCTGAGATAAAAGCATCATCCCGGCACTTATTACACTGTATTTAAAATAATATAAAATATGTAATTTCTAGTCATTTAAAGAAAATAGAAGACTAATAATAATAAAAATGCATTTTTTCGATGTTCATTTAAACCAATTTAGATTTCTATAATTAGACAGCAAATATTGTGAGGTTACCAGGCGTGTTCTTAGGAAAATCGCAAAACAGGGGTTGCGAGATTAACCAGGCGTTCCCATGGTTGTTACTCTGCTTACTAAAACTCCCTCGTAGTTGCTTGTTAAAAAGGACGGTTTTGGACTATATACTATATTCAAATATATCAGTTTCGGAGTAGATTTCCTCAAAACGAGGTTGAATAAACAGTTCAAGTTATTTAATGTATAAAAGAAATTTAGAATCTTGCAGAGGGTTTAGCTATATGGGGTTCAGCGTTGGTCAACGGTGGTTTATATTATATCCAGCTCGAGTACTGATTTTGTGAGCAGTGCAATACGACAGCTGGGGGGTTTTCTTTGTGGGCTTTTCTTTTCGTAATAGTTCTTGGAGTTAAAGCATCTGAAAGTTGTATTTAAAGGTTATATTGCGGTTGAAGTTTATATTGCGGAGCATAACCAAGCTTGACGCTCACCCAGCACGGGAGAGCTCTTGCATGTCCAACAGTTTTTTTTTTTTTAGTTCCCCATCATACTATAGGTATGGGGGAACTTAGGTAATCGTGAAAATTTTCGACCTCGGTTTTTTGACTTTTCTACACGTTTTCAGATGTGAGGAATCCGAAAATGACAAAATTTGTATGGTGTCTGTCTGTAGGGTGTCTGTTAGTCCGTTAGTCCGTTAGTCCGTTAGTCCGTTAGTTCGTTAGTTTGTTAGACTGTGTACACGATATCTCAAGAACAAATTGTCGCAGAGAGGTCAGATCAGTTTTAAAATATTACTTTCGACACTGGCAAGAACCCTATTCATTTGCAACATTCGATTTTAAAAACTTCGTAAGTTATTAGAAATTTACGATTTTCTTAACATGGGAGAATAGGACAAAAATTCACTTAAACGTACATTAAATGTAAGCTTTTTACTCTAAAAATGTCAGACCAGTTTTAAAATATCCGTTTTGATGCCGGAATGAACATCAGTAACTATAAATATGCTACTTTGAAATTTTCGCAAGTTATTGGAAATTTACGAATTTCTTAACATGGCAGTATAGGGGAAAATTTCACATAAACGTCAATTTTGAGCGATATTTTCATCGTAAAGATGCCAGACTACTTTTGAAATATTATTTAGGACACTGTCATGAATATTAATAACTATGAATTTTCAAATCTAAAAATTTCGTAAGTTGTTGGAAATTTACGAATTTCTTAACATGGGAGAATACGACAAAAATTCACTTAAAAGTGCATTAAATGGAAACTTTTTACTCTAAAAATGTCAGACCACTTTTAAATATCCGTTTTGATGCCGGAATGAACATCAGTAACTATAAATATGCTACTTTGAAAATTTCGCAAGTTATTGGAAATTTACGAATTTCTTAACATTGGAGTATACCCTTACTAAAATTTAAGGTTTTCTAAAACTTTTTTTATGGTTTTATCTAGGTTTTCAGGTATTTAAAAGGTTTCTTTGAAGTTTCGCTGAAAAATACTTCCTGAAAAGAAACCTTATCTAAGTTTTCTTTAGGTTTTATTCTTAAAACCTCCTGAAAACCTACGTGGTTTTATGTTTTCTAGAGGTTTCCTAAGGTTTCGGATAAATACATCGGTGATAATAAGTTTCCCTATGGCATTTGGATAATATCTACAGTCAAAAACGTTTTTTAAACGTTTTATTTTTAAAACCTTTTAAAACCTGCACTGTTTTAGGTCTTATAGATATTTCCCAAGGTTTCAGATAAATACATCGAGAATAGTAAGTTTTCCTATGGTATTTAGATAACACCTCCACTATACCTACAATCAAAAATGGTTTTTAAAGGTTTTAATTTTAAAACCTTTTAAAACCTGCACTGTTTTTGGTCTTATAGAGGCTTCCAAAGGTTTCCTAGGAAAACTTATTATCATCGATGTATTAAATAAATACATAAGTATTAAATAAATAAGTTTTCCTATTGTATTTAAATAATACCACCACTATACCTGCAACCAAAAACGTATTTTTTTAGTTTTAGTTTTTGAACCTTTGAAAACCTGCACTTTTTTAGGTTTTATAGAGATTTCCCAAGGATTCGGATAAATACATCGATGATAATAAGTTTTTCCATGATATTCAGAAAATACCTCCGTTATACGTTATACCTCAATCAAAAATGGTTTTATTTAGGTTTTATTTTTAAAACATCAGAAACCTCACTTACTAAAATTTATATTTCTAATAATGATAATATATTTCTAAACTTGTACCTGACAACTTAGAGTAGGTTTTTAGTAATAAAATTCTCTTCTACATTTAAGGAAAATTTAAACATTTTAGATTTCAATTAAAAAATAAAATAATAATAATAATAATAATAATAATAATAATAACAATCTAAATTTAAAAATATATTTGATGATTACATAAATGAGATATTTTTTTAATAAATAAATTATAAAACAATTAAATTAAAACACAATAAATCTTATATTTCACATATGTATCTGAAAAACTATATTTAAATTTATTTTATAAGTCTTTCGTCAATGAAAAGATATGTCAAACTAAATTCACTAACAAAAGAGATCATGTAACGATATTGATGTAAGATATAAATAAAAAAAATATGCATTAAAAAAATCACCTTTTTTCTTTCGGGGGGGGGGGGGGGGAGTGGGGGGAATAACTGAATGAACTTATTTCTTGAATACTTCCTTTTAAATTATAATCTTTTAAATATTTAGAAGTAAACACCTATAACGTAAGTAATAAATAATAATAATTATGATAAAATAGAGAGGTTATGATTAAAGTTATGAATAAATGGTAAATTAAAATTTACTGAAGGAATTTTAGAGCATTGATTAATCTTATTAGTGATTGCTTACAGTGTATTCCCCAAACTTTTAAAATGGTACGGGGAGAGAAAAAAAAATAATAATAATTAAAAAATAAAATAAATTAAGAATTCTGTCAAAGGAAGAATTTAGTTTAGCACGGAGGACTATTAATTTCAATCTATAATTTTTTTTTTTTTTTTTTTGTTTTGTTCTTATTTTTTAATATTATTTTTAATCTCATTTTTTGACCGTAAAACTGGGACACGTACTTTTTAAAATGACTGAAATGAATTAAAATGAAGTGTTACCACCTAAATTTCATACTTTAGTTAATTAAGAAAATGAAATAAAATAAATAAATATAAATAATTGTTGCGTCGAAAAATTTTTTGTACCCCTCAGATTCAGAAAAATCGTCCCTTTCGTTTGGTACTGAATTTGTACCGAGCCACGTACTTTTTAAAATGACAGAAATGAATTAAAACGAAGTGTTGCCACCCACATTTCATACTTTAGTTAATAAAAAAAAATAATAAAAATAAATATAAATAATTGTTGCGTCGAAAAATTTTTTGTACCCCTCAGATTCAGAAAAATCGCCCCTTTCGCTTGGTACTGAATTTGTACCGAGTCACGTACTTTTTAAAATGACAGAAATGAAATAAAACGAAGTGTTGCCACCTAAATTTCATACTTTAGTTAATCTAAAAAGAATATTGATTGTCGTGTCGAAAAACTGTTTGTTCCTCTGGATTCAGAGAAATCGCCCCTTTCATTCGGTACCGAATTTTAACGATAGGACTGATATTTCTAATTTATTTTGGTGTTACAAAAGAATCGTCTATAAAAACTCCATACTGAAACTTAAAGTCCTCCGTTCCTATAATAAAATTAGGAATAAAAATTTAAGTCTTAAAATTAAAAATGGCAACTGAACCAATATTTTACAATTTCATATTAATTCACAAGAAACATTTATATTAGCTTTAAAGTTTTTTTTTTTTTTTTTTTCCCTCTTCTTCTTTATTTCTGATTTTTTTATTCGTTTATTTCTTTTACATAAAAATTATGAAGAGACTCAAAAATATAATACATGATAAACAAAACATTTGGTATCTAATATAATACATTTCTTAAAGAAAAGAAAAGAGTGTATTGTTTTCTATTCAAAATATTTATTTTATTTACTATTATTACGGTTAACATTTTTATTTCATTCCGATATTGCTAACTTAAAATCGTTTACATTAAAAAAGATAATTTTTTTATTTCCTTTAAAATATTTTCCATCAAAATTCTTGAGTACATTTTTCATGTAACTTTTTATTTATTTATTTATTTTTTGTTTCATTCAGAATTTAAAAGAAAAAGTACATTTAGAATTTAACCTGCATAGTACAATCTCTCTCTCTCTCTATATATATATATATACAATACATATATTTCTTTTTTCTTTCTTTTTTTTTTTTTTTTTTTTTTTTTTTGAAAGTGATTAAAATCCGAGTTTTAAAGCCCTTCAATGCTTTCATATCTCAAGCTCTAATTCATTATTTTCAAGTTCAATGGATTTGCATAGTAAAGATTATTCCAAGTAAAACTTCTAAATTCTTTAGATAGTATTATCTGTATGTTTCAATCTGCAGAGAAAACTATCTGTTCAACAGTAAGATAATAAGATCTGTTCAACAGCAACCGGAGATATACTATACTATATCTCCGGTATACTATATCTCCGAGATACCATATTCAATGAACAAAGAGATTAACATTTGCTTCTGGGAAAGTATTTAATTTCCCCTTTCAAAGTTGTCTTCTATGGAATTTCTCTCTTAAACCCTACTCCAGGGAAACTGCTGATGTTTCACTTGATTCTACCTCTCCCATAGAAAACCTAGATTCTACCCCTCCCATAGATCCTTTTGCGATGACATTTGACATGCAAAGAAGTGGACAAAAAAATTCCGGGCGTTTGGTATTTTAAGCACATACTGAAATTCCAGCTACGGTAAAGAAAGGGTTAAGGTTTTCTAAAGCCTTTTTTATGGTTTAATATAGGTTTTCAGGCATTTAAAAGCTTTTATTGAAGTTTGATTAAAAAAATACCTTCCGAAAAGAAGCGTCATCTAAGTTTCTTTTAGTTTTTTTTTAAAAATCTCTTGAAATTTTACATGTTTTTAGGTTTATAGAAGTTTTCCAAGGTTTCGGTTAAATACATCGCTGATAATAAGTTTTCTTATAATATTCAGGTAATACCTCCATTATACTTGCAATCAAAAACTTTTTTTTTTTTTTTTTTAAGTTTAGTTTATTTTTAATTTATTATTACTCATTAACTTATTATTACTCATTGACTAAATATTTTAATTAGTAAAATAATAACAATTTTGTGTATTATTATTATTAATTATCAGTTTCAATTTCTACGGAACAAAACATAATAATAATAATAATAATAATAATAATAATAATAATAATAATAAAACCTATAAAACAATTATTCTGTACTCAAAGTTAATCTGAGATTCATTAATATTCTTCCATTAATTTATCAAAAACATAATAAATATTAATACATATATCTCATAAATAATAAAATAACACGCATTTAAAATTAATTTCAGTTTTAACCCATTAACCGCCAAAACTAGAAATAATGATTTTTTTTTTTTTTTTTTTTTTTTTTTCTGAATAAAAACAGTAAAGTTCATTGTTTTAATCATATATAATAATAATTTAAAATTAAATTAAAAAAATTAGTCTTATCTTACTAAAAATAGTGTTATATTTGTACAATGTCAGTGGAATAAGAATATAGGATTAAAAAATATAAATGTTTACGGAAATTTCCTTGAGGGCGCATAAAACAGAAAAATCTACAGATGACTAAAAAAGTAATTATTTTATTTCGACAACATTTTTAGAAGCTTTTTATATGAAATTGACTTTCTCATCGTGTCTTTGTTTCACGCTAATAAACAAAGCGCCTCCATTTTAAATTAAATATAATTTGCTCAGTTTGTCGCTTCTTGGCCAACTGGTTAATTTTTACAGATAATTAGTAAAAAAGTGTCAATTGATAAAAGAAAATTTTTTGTTCACTACACAGTATTTCAAGAAGAGTTTTTTTAAAGAAGTTTTTTTTTCTTTTTAGATATTAGAAAACGCAAAATATTTTTGATATTAAAAAAGCTCAAAATAAAAAAGGTTTTAAGTAAAAAATACATTAATTAATATTTTTAGAAGCTTTTTAGAAACTTTTTATTGAAATTGGATTTTGTTATCGCGTCTTTCTGTCACGCTAATAAACAAGGCACCTCAACGTTAAAGTAAAGGTCAGCGGTTTTTATTGCCGTTGGTTGGCTCAGTTGGTTAGAGTGTCAAGTTCCTAATGCGATGATTGTGAGTTCCATTCCCGATTCCCGGGGTAGCGATGTGTTAAAATTTGCAGATAATTAATAGAAATTATGTCAGTCGATAAAAGAAAATTTTCCATTGTCTACACAGTACTCTAAGAATTTTTGAAGAGTTTTTTTAAGCAGCTTTTTTGTTTCTTTTTTTAAAATACTAAATAGCACACACACACAAAAATGAAGTTATATATATATATATATTAGAAGCTTTTTATTGAAATTGGATTTTTGTCATCGTGTCTTTGTGTCACTCTGAAAAATATGGCACCTCAATTTTAGTGTAAATTTAAACAACCCTTTTCGTCGCTCGTTAATGCTTTTGATTAGAGCATCATAGTGATAACGCGATGCTCGTGGGTTCCTTCCTCGAACGCTGATGAGTGACTTTTTTACAGAAAATTAATAGAAACGATATCAATTTATAAAAGAAAATCTTTCATTGTCTACACAGTATCCTGAGGAATTTCGATAGTTTCTTTTAAGAAGCTTTTTGAGTTACAAAAAGGCATAAAATAAAAATTTAGTAAAAATAAAAATAAATAAATAAATAAATAAATGAAAAATAACACTGAAAGTTTTTTATTGTTGTGAAGCCCTAAAAAGCCTGAAATAATAATTAAAAAAAAAAAAATATTGCAGAGACATACTATAAAATCATAAAAGTTTCAACAACAAGAAAATTTTAAAGAATTGCATAGATATTTCCTTTTTGCAAAAGATAAAAAACTTTAAGTATTCCAAATATTTCAAAAAGCATTCGAGAAAAATATCTTTTTATATAAGTATTTGATAGATTTTTCTACAATGTTCTATGACTTTTCTTGAATGTTCTTAAATTTTTGGTTAGAGCGTCATGCTGATAACTCGATGGTCCCGGATTCGGTCCTCGAAAGACGATATGGTACTTTTTTGCAGATAATAATAATAAAAAAAAATGTCAATTGATAAAAGAAAATCTTCCGTTGTCTACACAATATCCTCAGTAATTTTGATTATTTTTTTTAATAGGCTTTTTTTTTTTTTAAACTAAAATGCACAAAATAAAATTTAAGTAAAAAAACCATTTTTTTAAAGTTAGAAGTTTTTTATTGTGAAGCCCTTAAAAGCATAAAATAAAAATTTATTCTGGCAGAGACATGCTACAAAGAAATGAAAATTTCAAAACTAAAAAATTTTAGAGAAAAATATAGGTATTTCCCTTTTATAAGAGATGAATTTTTTTAATGTTCAAAATATTATTAAAAGCTTTCGAGACATTTGAAATTTATAGCCTAACTAATGATTATACAAAAACTAATAACTAAGAATATTTGTCTCGAAATCTTTTTAAAATATTTTGAACATTAAAAATTTTCATCCCTTGCAAAAGGGAAATACCTATATTTTTCTCTAAATTTTCTTTGTGTTGAAACTTTCATTTCTTTGCCAGAATAAATTTTTATTTTGTGCTTTTTAGGGCTTCACAATAAAAAGCTTCTAACGGTAAAAAATTGTTTTTTACATAAATTTTATTTTACAAGTTATTTAAACTCATTCAGATATGAAGATATTGAAATTTTTTTGTTTGAACAGTGTTTCACGTTTGAAATCCATTTTAAACTTAAAACTATTTTTCAGATCTTTTTTTTTTTTTTTTTTTTTTTTTTTTTGTCATAAAAAAAAAATCTATTCTTTTCTCACTAAAAAACAATACTAAAAAAATACGTTTTTTAGTCAACTATTAAGCGCGATTATTTCTGGTCTTGCGTGAACGCAACACCAGCGAGCAATAGGTTAATCTCAAAACACTACTTTAAATAATCAAGAACAAAATAATCAGAACCCGCCGGCCGATTGGTGAGAGCACGCAACTGCAAACCCGAAGTCCTTCAGTTCGATCCCCTCCGGAAGCAACCGTGAAAGAAAATGATTGAAAGTACAGAAGTTCAGTAATTTCTCACTAGATGGCAGCATCAAACATACAAAAT
The DNA here is from genome assembly GCA_963930645.1 of Salticus scenicus. NCBI lineage: Eukaryota > Metazoa > Arthropoda > Arachnida > Araneae > Salticidae > Salticus > Salticus scenicus. The sequence goes on along the minus strand of OZ005656.1, from coordinate 227,023,260 downwards.
GATACCGAAGCCGACCTTCATGGTTCTTTATAAAAACCTTTTGGTATTTATAAAAAACCTGAAATAAATTTTATAGAATAACCTATAGAGGTATTGATAGAGCTTTTTTTATGGCTTTATTTTGCACCATTAAAGCCTTGATAATACCTTATTTTAAATACCTCTAAAACCTGTAAAATACCTGTTAAAAAAAACCTAAGGAAAAACCTTCAAAAAAAAAACATTGGGAAGGTATTTAAAAAAAAAGCTTTGTATGTATATTAAAAATACCTACATGAGTCATGGTATTTTATAAAAACCCTTTGGTATTTATAAAAAACCTGCAATAGCTTTCTGAAAAATACCATAATGTATTCGTGAGAAACCTGTGGAGGTATTAATAGAGCTTTTATTATGGCTTTATTTTGCACCATTAAAGCCTTGATAATACCTTATATTAAATACCTCTAAAACCTGTAAAATACCTGGTTAAAGAAACCTAAATAAAACCTTAAATAAAACCTTAAAATTTTAGTAAGGGTAGGGCAAAATTTCACATAAACGTCAATTTTGATCGATATTTTCATCGCAAGGATGTCAGACTACTTTTGAAATATTATTTAGGACACTGGCAGGAATATTAATGACTATGAATTTTCAAATATCAAAATTTCGTAAGTTATTGGAAATTTACGAATTTCTTAACGTGGCAGAATAGAGCAAATTTTAACATAAGCGTCAATTTTGAGGGATATTTTCATCGTAAAGATGTTAAACCACTTTCGAAATATTATTTAGGTTACTGGCATGAATATCATAGACTATGATTTTTCCAATTTAAAAAATTCGTAAGTTATTTGGAATTTACGATTTACTTAACATGTCAGAATAAGGCAAAATTGAGCATAAACTTCCATTTTGAGGATCATAAATACATTAGACAACTTCAAAATTACATTTATGATATTTTGTTGAACATGATTGAATACAAATATTCTAATAGGAAAATTTCGTAAATTATTCGTAATTTACGATTTTATCAACATAGCGAAATTGTAATTTTTTCATATAATTATGAATTTTGAGGGTTATTGCACTGGAAATGAAAACATTGGCGTGAAACATAAACAACGAAATTGACCCTGATAAAATAAATTAATAGATTATAATAAGATAAATATATGGAAGTGAACGATGGATAGCCTATTAGGCGGGGATTTCTTTCTGTCCCTGTATCAAGCTTTGGTCAAATTGATTTTTTTAACATGATTATAATATGCCTCGCACTAGAAATTTATGAGACCATAAATATGGTGGGGAACTGAGCAGAGTCCACCTATGCCAACTAGTTTTTTTTAGTTCCCCATCATACTATAGATATGGGGAACTTAGGTAATCGTGAAAATTTTTGACCTCGGTTTTCTGACATTTTTACACGTTTTCAGGTGTGAGGAATCCGAAAATGACAAAATCTGTATGGTGTCTGTCTGTAGGGTGTCTGTTAGTGTGTTTGTCTGTTAGTTTGTTAGCCTGTTTACACGATATATCACGAAAAAATGATCGCAGAGACGTCAGACCAGATTTAAAATATTACTTTTAACACTGGCAATAACCCTATATATTTGCAACATTCGAATTAAAAAACTTATTAAGTTATTTGAAATTTACGATTTTCTTAACGTGGGAGAATAGGACAAAATTTCACTTAAACTCGCATTAAATGAAAACTGTTTGCTGTAAAAATGTCAGACCAGTTTTAAAATATCAGTTTTTAAGCCGGAATGAACATCAGTTACTATAAATATGCTACTTTACAAATTTCGCAAGTTATTGGATATTTACGAATTTCTTAACATGGCAGAACAGGACAAAATTTCATATAAACGTAAATTTTTAGAGATATTTTCATCGTAAAGATGTCAGACTAATGTAGAAATATTATTTAGGATACTGGCATGAATATTATTGACTATTAATTTTCCAATATAAAAATTTCGTAAGTTCTTAGAATTTTACGAATTTCTTATCATAACAGAATAGGGTAAAATTTTACACGAACATCAATCTTGAGGGATATTTTCATCATAAAGATGTCAGACCACTTTTGAAATATTATTTAGGATACTGACATGAACACTATAGAGTATGAATTTTCCAATTTGAAAAATTCGTAAGTTATTTCGAACTTACGATTTACATAAATGGCAGAATAAGGCAAAATCGAGCCTAAACGTCCATTTTGAGGATCATAAATATATCAGACAATTTCAAAATAACATTTATGATACTTGTATGAACATGATTGACTACAAATATTCTAATAGGAGAATTTCGGAAGTTATTTGAAATTTAAGATTTTATCAACATAGCAAAATGGAGCGATATTTCATATACATACGCATTTTTGGGAAAGTTGCATTGGTAATAGTAGTATGAATTAGTAATAGTAGCTACTAATTGATCCTAATAAAATAAATTAATAGGTTAGAATAGGATATCGAACTGAATAGTGGGTAGACTATTAGGCGAGGATTTCGTTCTGTCACTGTGTCAAGCGTCTGGTCAAATTCATTTCTCTTAACATGTATATAATATCTCCTGTACAAGAAATTTATGAGAACATACATATGATGGGGAACTGAGCAGAGTCCACCTATGCCAACTAGTTTTTTTTTTTTTTTTTATATTGTATATATTTAACTTGTTATATATTTAACATTTTAATCTCGTTTTCAACATTTATAGCATTTTCTATACCGCCATATTAAAATTATTTAAAAAAAGCAGAATGGCAATGCTTGTAGGACGATTTTCGACGGAAAAAAAAAAAAAAAAAAAAAAAAAAAAAAAAGAAAAACCTGCTGCGTAAGACAAAACTGAAATAGTAGCCGAAGATATTACTTAAATATTAATCTTATACAATAAATCTCTCTTTTTTTTTTTTTCTTTTTTAAATCAATAAGATTTTTTTTTTTTAAATGTCAGTACTAGGAAACTTTGAATGGATTACGATGTAATTAAGAACTCCCACGAGGGCTTTTTCTGCGTGTTTTTAATTATGTTCATGTCATTAACGATAACTTGCTTTACATTTTTCCTAAAGGCATTAATTTTCGAATGGAGGAAAAAAAAAATCCAACAGAACGTCTAAAGTTTCTTATTATTTTGATAGGGATTAAAATTGTTCTCCTTTCAAAACTCTTTTTTTTTTTTTTTTTTTTTTTTTTTTTTTAAGGGGGGGGGGTATTCCTGTCAGTATGATTTTGCTAAAAATCAAATATATGTTCCAAAAACGTAATTATTTTACAAATTCAAACCTTCAGCTTTTAGTGTATATATATATATATATATTTAAATTGTTAGAATGATTTTTTAAAATGACTATTAGCCACATAGCGGATCATACAGAAAAAAAAATATCATTTTTGATAATTTTTTAGCGTGAAACAACTATATGTTAACATCATTAAATTCAAGTAATATTTAATTTAAAATGTAAATAGATCTTAAACATTATAAGGAAACATTATAAATTACCAGTATTCACAATAGTTTTTCGAGGTAAAATAACCACCTTCCTTCATCTGAAAATAAGAACTAGGTACTTGAGCATTATCTAGTCAAGAAATTGTACTTATGCCAACTTGGAAGCTTCAAGTTATTTCATCATTAGACTTAATCTTGCTACATTTTGTAATACATCTACTATTTATCAAAATTTAAGGAATTGAGTTTAAAAATCGATTTTAAAAATGAAAAAAATATATATTAAAATTATGTGTGCTGAAAAATAAAGAAAAAGAAAAGAAAGATTATCATTAAATGTTTGATTCTAGTGTGAAAATAGTAAACGCTGCAGGGTTAGTAAAATATTTAATGCACGTTTTTGTAAGAGTCTTAACAAAATAAATGGCTTTCAGCACCAGGTATAGTTACTTATAATACATGTAAATTTAACTTTCTACATATTGAGTTGCTCAATTTACATTAAATTTGCAATTATTCTGTAACGCATATATATTCAAATGAAGGTATACATAAAAAAAAAAAAAAAAAAAAAAAAAAAAAAAAAAAAAACTTTAAATCGTAATAAAACTTAGTAAATACTTAAAGAAATAATAATAAAATAAAATAAACCAACACTAACACACTAAATGTATCGAACGGTTCTCCGCTTCATATCTATTTCTGTCTATTTTAGTTTTAATATTTTGTGGGGTCTGTCAGTTTATGAGGAGTAAGAATTACAGAGCTGGGGTCGGAAATGCGATCATGACGGGCAAGTGTGACCGTCACACATAGGAAAAATAACTAACGATGTAAAATGACATTTATTTATCAAAAAACGTAATCTAAGTACGAGATACAAACATACCATGTTACAACTCAGAAATGGAAATCGAAATATCCCTCATTAGTCTACATCTTCCGGTGTGTCTTTTTGCGTGCGTGCAATTTGTTTTCTTATAGTTTTCTAGTGGTTTAAAATCTTGCTTACAACGCCCCATTGCCGTCGTAATTCTTACTTTTCCTGACTTTAAACAGCAACTAGGGCCATTTGCCTCACAAGACCTTTTAATCCATCTTCCATATACATATATACAAATGATCGTAATTAAATTTGACCTATTCTGCGTTTTTTGTAGCTATAACTAAAATACATGTTCAGTCGGAAATTTGTATGTACACAATTTAAAGGATGCGCTTAAATGTTCTGCAAAAACAAAACAAATAGTTAAAAAAAAAAAAAAAAAATGAAACAATTTCGCAAGATGTCCATATATTGAAATACAAAAAAAAAAAAAAAAAAAAACTAAAAAATTCAATTCAAATGCTTTAGTTTTTTTTTTTTTTTTTTTATTATTATTATTATTATTATTTATTTATTTTATTTATTTATTTATTTTTTTTTCCAGACATTTTTTTTATATTTTTATTTATTTATTTCTTTATTTTTGTTACAAACTGTTTACCGATGTAAATCATAGTGTTAAGTGTTAGACCCTATCATTTATTTATGTGAAACCGATGAAAAGTGGCAGCTCAACAGCCGTCCCCCTATCTGTCGCACATGGGTGCCGTGACACACGCTACCACTCAGGCAGCGGTCTTACTTGCATCAGCCGACCTCACCTCCCAGTTGGTGGTTCGTGGATAGCCGCTTCGGCGGTGAAGAAACGAGGCAGCGTAGGCGTGAAGCATGGCTGGTGGATATATAGTCCTCCACGTCGATTATGGTCTATGCCTATCTGGCAAGGAGGCTATAACCACTCGTCTCTCGTAAAGTAATAGGTGATGTGTTATGTTGCGGGCTGTTCCGACGGCACGAGGCGTCTGTGCAGTCTTACTTGTAATTGTCACCTACTCTTCACCCCTGGCCTTGTACCTCTAATAGGATCAAGTAAGTTCCAGAACCCGGCCTAGCACACCCGCCGGAGAGCAGCTAGTTTGCTCGCGATTTTTGGGTCTTTCCTTCGCGCGGGCTTCTCCGGGCCCGTGCCCCTGCCCGGGGGTTCGCTGGAGAGTTGTGATGCCGTTCGTTGTGCGGGTACACTTTATGTGTCCAAGCTTTAAACCGAAAGATGAGTTGCCCGTTCCAGCTGTTCTCTGTTCTCTGTTCTCTGTCTGTCGCACATTGTCCATTACGTCAGCCAGGTTTTCGAAAAACAGGTTCAAGATTGCCAAACTTACCGGTAATCTAATAAAATACAAGCATTTTACTAACTAATTTTTTCACTGAACATGCGCTAGTTTTAGGGAAATTTCATTTCCATTATTTAATAGCCAAATGTATTTATCTACTTGTATGAAAACACCAAACATGCATCGTGTAAATACAATAAGTTGTGCGTGATAGAGTGTACTGCTATCCCGCTCCTCTAAATAAAAACTAATCTTTAAGCGGTTTTATTCATATTTTTGTTTTATTTTTTGTCAATACAATAGTTTGTTCATTTCTTGAAAATAATTAAATCCCCTTATCATTTTTCTTATTTTTGAGAAGAACTGAAATTTAATTCATTCTACCATGAATATCTTTCACGTGTGTATAAATTCACTTGATATTTGTTTCAGTTTTTCCTGTAAAAAGCTGAATACTATTGAGAAATATATTATGTAAAGAAAATTCCGTTGAAACTTGCGCATGCGTAATTAAAAATAGTTTAGTAGAAATGTCAACATTTCATTACATATTAAATATTTTTTCATTCTTATTGCAATAGTGTCTAATACAGTACGTCACGTTTTCTGAAAATGGCTTTGCACATGGGACAATATCTTGTCCAAAAAATAAATCGAGTTCTGATAGAATTCTTGCTGATTCTTATGTAAAATGACAACTTGACTCCAAATAAGACTCCCATTTTGCCCAGTCACCCACCGTTTTCTAGACCTCCCCCCTATTTTTTTTTCCTGTTCGATAATTTTATGACCATGAATTTGATTTGAAAAATGAAAAAGAATTATTTTAACACATTGTACACACCTAAAAATCCCCCCTCACAATATATATATATATATATATATATATATTTCATTGTTTCAAATGTCCATGTTTAAGCATTTTCCAACTCCGTAGCCCCTCAGAAGATACTTAACAGTTAAAATAATCCTCCCCCTTCTAAAAATAAAATTTATGGCCATAAAATAAACATAAAATGATAAAAATAGGGATCTATTTCTAATAAACGGAGGGTGATAGGGTAAAGTTTGCTTCATATTCGTATGCAGGAGGTCATTTTACATAAAAACATGCTGAAATGTTGTCAAAGCAATTTTCATGCCGAACAGTGGTGGTTGTGTTTGGGTTTTACGTCGCACTAATGCTGCGCAGGTGGGCAATTGGCGACGGATGCAGAACAGTGTAATTAAAAAAGTGATTTTTTTTTTTTTTTTCTTTTTGTTCCATTTTTTAAAGAAAAGTTTAGATCTCTATGTATATATTATTTGGAATCACAGAATTGTATGTAAATAATAATAAAGAATCGCGTAATAATATGCTACAGGCAGATTGCATTTTAAGCATTACTTTTTACAGGTTGATCCAAGACCTATACATCCCTTCCGTGGAGGACCAAAATTGTGCTGACATGTCTCCGAACCACCTCTAGACGTGAGATTTTGACCGTAGCCAACTGCCCATTGCGCAGCACTAGTGCGACACAGAACCCATCCAACTATCCATGGGGATAGTTGGATGGGTTCCAACTTCCAACCAAATTATTATTAGTTCCAAACCAGATTATCTAACCAAAACTTTTTTTTTTTTTTTTTTTACTGAACCGTCTCTTGCTTTCGGTACAAAACCTTCACTAAAATATACGAGCAATAACATCTGTACTGACAAGTATAAAGGATTTAAATCCATATTCTTTATTTTTCATCAGACGAAAAATAAAGATAAACTAACTAAAAACTAATCAGAAGAATCGATTAGGAAAAGGGATTATGTTGATTTATACCCTTTATACAGTCGGTAACAAAAGTCTCCGAACACTAGCAAAATTTCCTATATAAAAAAAGTACACTTTGTACAGTTTTTCTAAATAAATCCTTGTCGAATCCTGTTCTTAGTGAGTCTAAAAACAGGATTACACAAGGATTTATTTAACAAAACTGTATTAAGTGTACTTTTTTAAATACAGGAATTTTCGCTAGTGTTCGGAGACTTTTGTTACAGACTGTACCATTCAGTGATTGTCAACCTTCATTTAATAAAGGGTAAAAAAATAATTAAATATTTTATACCAAAGATTAATGCAAAATTTCTGATTTGAATCTCTTTTTTTACAAATGGATTCTCTCAAAGACTAAATGACAGGGATTTAAATCCTTTATACCAATCGATAGAGAATTTTTTTTTTCTGAGTCTGACTATGTACTTAACTCAAAATCAACATTTTTGGACTTAAATCCTTTATACTTATCAGTATTTATATGTTCTTTGCACTCCTGACGTTTGAAGATGGTTGGTCTAGTATTTTTTTAGATATTTGACAAAAGGTCTAAAGTCATGTCAGTAACGGAAAGATTGTGCAGTTTCTCCGTTTCTAACAAGTATACATATGCATATATATTGTATATGTTTGTGTGTGTGTTTTACATTCCTATCGGAATTGAAAATGCAGTAATTCAGCAAATATTTTACTTTTTTAATGTTTTCTTAAAATGATGTGCATATATTTATTGATTTGCTTATTTGAATAAATGATATCAAAAATGACCTATAAAATTTATCTTCGTATTTTAATATGTACACAATCCCTCATACAACGATTGCTATGTGGAAAACAGCTTCCTTTGAAACAAATTTTCTGATTAAAGGAATGTTCCGTTCTCTTTTAATTGAGGCACTTGTTTGTGTAATATCTACTCGCTAAATATATTGAAAAAATAATAATTCAAAGCTTGATGAAAAGTAAATAAGCTTTAAATATCTGTATAGTTTTAACTTAGCATGACTCTTTTTTTGTCTCCTACAGTTACAGAAGTACAAAATTTAAGTATTTTGTAAAAGGTTTTATTTTCAAATATTATGCTTGCAATGGGAAAATCAATAAATGCTAATTAGCTTCAAAAAAAGATAAAGAAAAAAAAAACTGCAACTGCAACTGCAATAGATATTTTTAAAAATAGATTAAAAGAACTTCCGAAAGGGTGTTCACATTTCTAAATATCGATATTCAAAATATAAATATCTAAATTCGATATAAAAGTTTAGTAATTAGATATAAAAGTTTTATGTTATACATTAATTATACATGAAATTATACATTTTTCATTTGTTATTTCCTCTTGGAGGATCAAAATTGTGATGGCATGTCTCCGGACCATATTTAGGGTTAATTTCGAGACCGTCGCCAATTATCAATTGCGCAGCACAAGTGCGACGTTAAACCCAATCAACTAACCAACCAATTAATCATATGTTATTTCATAATGTTTTTCTTTTAAACCAAATATTTATTTTAATTATTTTTAAGTGTGTTAGCTGAGATGATTCAAATTCTGCCTTTAATACGCCATTCTTTATTCAAACATTATGAATGTTACACATGTTTCTAAAAATAGTATGCATCTAGCTAAGTATTTAAGATACTTACAGATTTACCGTTTGATTTCTAGTGTATCTGAACAACAACGTTAAAAACAAAGTTTAATATTTGTGTCTTTCAATACGTATAGTTTGATTAACAGACATGCGTTTTTATCTCCATCACATATCTTGTGTATTTCCGAGTGTAAGAGTGTGTAAAAATAAAACATTATGCAAAATAATTGATTGAAGTAATAATAGCCTATCATATCCTGTCACATTATTAAAAAATAATCAATAATATATGTCCTATATTTTAACTAATTTATATTATTTGCGTCGTTGTATTTTTTTTTTTTTTTTTTTTTTTTTTTTTTTTTTTTTTTTGAGGTAAAAACGATTCAATTTTTAGGAAATTTGGAGGAATAAATCATAAGAAATCACTACTTAGAGAAGCCACATCTATCAGCTATAACAACATTTATTCATCTAGGAATAGAATCGAACGGAAATAGGATGGCATACACCAGCACATGCAGCTTCCACACAACGCCACATTTCAATGAATGTAATAGTTTTAGATGGTGGCGTGTCAGTCGCTCAGCGCATATTGACTAGAAGTTTCCTGATGGTGAAATATCATGAGAATATGCTGGTCAGTAAAACAGATGAATGCGTTCTATATCAAGCAAAATTATGACAACAAGGGTAACATGCGGTCGTGCTTTGTCCTTCTGAAAAATAGCGTTAGGCAGGCTTCGGAGATATGGCAGGGCCTCAGGCCTTGACACATAAAAAATGTCTCGGTGAGTATTCATAGTGAGATCAATGTGAACTAGGGGTGATTAAGACTTATCCAATGGCAACCCATATAGTGAATCCAAGTGGTTGGTCAGTATGAGGATGTTGAATGCAAGCATGGCTATGCGTTCTCCCCGATGCAACCGTCTTGATGCAGTAAATAAAATTTTGATTCGTCTGAAGAGATGACGTCTCTGCTACTTCTGTGTCTAGATTTATCGTTTATCACATCACTGGAAATACTACTGCTTGTGATGCAAAGGTAGCCGAACATATGGTCACCTCATGCTGGCCCGTCGATTTAAATGATAGTATGTGGTGCCTTTGGATATTCATCTCGGTCCCCTCTTGTTCGCATTATTGGTACTCTGAATATCGACATTTATATTTCTGATGTCTCAATGACCTTTGTCTGACCTTTGAAGTCTTTATACTACACTATAGCAGGTCAATTCACGATCGCATGTCGCCCATGTTGTCCTGACCTATCTTGATAGAGAACGGGTTCGATTTTTTTCTCAGGCCAGCAATTTCTCCTGATCATTAAACATATAAAAAAAAAATGCCCAATTGTTGCAGAGATACAATTTCAGCGGAATCTATACTCTTAAATTTCTTGATATATTAACCTTTTTTCTGTTTCATGTCCAATACGTTTCTTTCTGCTATTTATTTGCATGCATTCGTGTTATAATTTTTATGTTGAGCAATGCACATTAAAAATATAAAAAGTTACCTTCAAAATCAAAGTCTTTTCTAATCTGTATGCTATAACAGCTGTAAATTCACAAATTGCCTTAGAAATGCTAATAGCCCGACGATTTAAAGAAAATATCTTTTTTCATGATTTATAATTTATATTATGGATGTATTAATGCATATATGTAATATATCCAACTAACGTGACATATTAAATAATTACATTAATTAAAATTTATTATTATTATTATTATTTTACAAATTTAATTATAATTCTAAGTATCGCATGTCTATGTAACTTCCATTTCTTTGTCTAATTTATTTTCCCAACGTATTTTTGAGGTGGAGAAGAAATTACATACATTTTTTTTTTTTTTTTTTTTTTTTTTCAATGCCCAGTTTTTATTTAAATGTTAAATATATTTTATTCAAGTAAAGAATTTTTCTTCGTCTTTAATAACGTTATTCAACAAATTTGCAGACAAATTTCAAGTGGCTACATTTTTTTTTTCTTTTTTAATATTATATTTAAAAAAAAAATGTAAAAGTATGTGTTTTACAACATATTTCCTTTTCAATTTAAAGTATAATAGAAAAAACATATTTTTTATAAATAATGTATTGAAAATCTAAATTTTGTATCAATAAATTTAACATGGGTACACATTTTAATAATATATGTAAATATATTTGTTGAAATAAATTTGTGGTAATACAGCCTTCTTTATCGTACAGTAAAAACATCTTCCAAAGTAAATTTCGTAATGTGATTTTAATGAAATTTTGATTCAAAAATATTTCTTATTCATTCAAGCTGAAATAAATAAAATATATCCCTTAATATATGAATATATTTTTTCATAACGATATGCGACTCATAAGAATTTTAATATATTGTTCTGATATGTCTCTTGCATAAAGAAGTATATATCTTAAATAGAATTTGCATTATTTTCTTTCAGCTTGATATTTCCTGAATTTTAATAATTGTATTTTTTTTTTTTTGTTGTTGTTGTTCTTATTTTATGAAGAATACAAGTATCGAATTATAGTTTGGCAGTTATAGTTAACATATATGGTATTTTTGTCCTTAAGCACGCATTTTCATTTCTAACACGAATACTTCAAAATAATTAAAATATAAAGATTCAATTTATAATTTTAATTCAGAATAATAATGTTCTTGAAATTTTTAAGATTTGAAATATGTAAAAAAAATAATTAATCCCTTGATAATCCAAATTTTTCAAATAAATAATTTCCTTATCAGAATTGACAATCCTATGATTTTTTAAGTAACAGAAATTTTTAATAAAACTCTGCCCTTAATTGATAAAAAAAAAAAAAAAATCATACTTGGAAAAAAAAAAATAAATAAATAAATAAAAAGCACATTTTTATTTAAATGTGAATTACAAAGCACAAACTAATTTATAAATGTAAAGTTTTTATTGGATAGCGGTAAGATGTCCCACGACTCGATGTAGCCTAATCCTGAACAAAGGTTCGAATAAGAATAAAATATTGATAATACAGATAAATATTAACTTATTTTAATGGAAAAAAAGAAAAAAGTGCGTTCCTCTATATTTAGGCTATCATAATTGCTCTATTTTTAAAAATAGCCAGTGATAAAAAATTTACGACAACTGAAGTCGATCAACCTCCGTTTTGTCCCCAGTGTCTACTGTAATAACAGTATATCACGTTTTCTAAAGATGTCGTTGCATTATTTTTCATGGTATGAACAAAAACGTTCAAAGACTCTCCATTGTTATGAATGAAAGGCTTTCACACAAAAGCAAAACACGTCTTGCTCCAAATCAGTTGCACTAGCTTTTTGCACCTGAAGATGAAATATCACATTCTTTCGAAACCAGCAGTGCTTTCTTTAATCTAATAGTGTGTGGAGAAGTTATTCGATTTTAAATAAATTTGCCATATTTATTTATAAGCTTAAATGCATAGTTTCTGTTGAAGTTTGTAAAATTATTGTTAACAAATGACTTACAGTGTAATAATAATATTAATAATAATAATAATGAAATGTTCATACATTTTGCATTTATATACACACACACGTACATAAACTCACACACAGGGACCTAACCTTTTGTAATGATTCTTCCACCAAAATTTTTAAAAAGAAAATTTTACTTAAAATTATAAGCTTATTTTATGACAAAAATTAGCATAAAGTTTTACTAGTATGAAATATAAGGAATGTATCAGTCCTAACACACACAAATACACAAGTCTATAAGTCTCTCATTTAGGGGGAAACAAGGATTTCAAATTTTGCCTGAAAAACTTGGTACTTCTTGACAATTAAATGTGAATAAATAAATAAATAAATAAAAAGTATCGAACTTATTTAATATTCGTCAGTAAAATACAAATTTTAATTTCCTCATCCACCGGCAGACGATTATTTTAGATGCACACCGTGTGTCATCTGAATGTCATTCATACAATAAATTGGCAAATTTGTGCAAACATGATATACAAAGGACTTTGTTTACATAATCAATCGCAGATTGGACCCATGCAGTAACCGTTTACTTAAATATACATAACCAATCATGTATTTGAATTCAATGACTATTAAACAAGAATATTATAAAATTAATAATAATAATAATAATAATAATAATAATAATAAAACTATTAAATGTCAAGAAAAGCGATAACCTAAAAAAACAAAGTTATATTCTGTTTTTTTTTTTTTTTTTTTTTTTTTTTTAAGTCATTATTAATATTTTAGAAAAATAATTAAATATTATTATACATACGAAAAGTTTAACATAAAACACGTTTTTTTTTTTTTTTTTTTTTTTTTAACGTAACAACATTGTTTTAACATAAAACAGTTTGGACCCCATTGCTTTTTAATAATTTACAAATACTCTCTATTTAAATATATATATATATATATATATATATATACATAAGATATTTACATAAGATGAAATAAATGATTTAAAGAATAAATATACGTTTAAAATGAGTGACATCTCAACTCTATTTATACCTCGTTTAAATTGGTTACTTAATTGTCAGCATATCAAAACGTCGTAGTCATTTTTACTTACTGAGAAGGCATTAAAAAAAAATTGCTTTGAGAAAAAAAAAAAAAAAAAAAAAAAAAAAAAAACATTGTAACATTAAGTTATATAGCACATTATGTAAATCTTATATAAAAATTTTAGAGATGATTCGAAGATGAATCAAACTCACGACGGTCTTCATTTTTAAAAATTTAGAAAATGTGGAAAAACGTAATGCGTATTTTCAGAACAGTTAGTTCCAATGCTTACAAACAGTGTTACGATGACTTTAAGAAACTCTGGAAAATTGTACAGACACCTCTAGAGATTATTTTGAAGGAGCTATATTTATTTGAAGGTGAATACTATTCTTCTTATTTATAAAAAAATGGAAAACACCTCGTAATTTACTTTATATACTACTTTTTTCTTGATATATATGCACCGTATTTTCGGGTCTATAATCCGTACGACATGTAAATCAGGGTTTTATGATGTCACAAATCATCATTAATTTACAATGAAGGCTAAAAGATAAAAGCGCGTTTTAAATGCAGCTCTGTCTATTAATTAGAGTTTCCGGTGTAAATCTGGTTTTACAAACGTATGGGTTATATGTATAGATAATTAATTCAACATCATAAAAATTTACATATATGTTCTGAAGTTATGTTTTCTATGTTTTATATTATTCCTCATTACTTGTTAGATGTCGTACTGTTCGGAAATTTTGTGACTTGTACATACTCATGAATGTTCTTCTCAAAGTATAAAATATTGAATTGCTGAATGATTCACATTCAATTCCAGATTGATTTACCGTGCATGCAACTGCGTGACTTTTTTATTTACTTTATATGTTGACATGTTGCGATTTTTTTCTTTTTTTCAATAATGACCAAGATATATTTATAATTATATTTATTTTATATATATTGGGAATTCAAAATGTTTCATTTGTATGCAGTTTAAAAGGAATTTAACATCGTTTGTAAAATGCGTTCATTTGAAATATATATATATATATATATATATATGTATATAATTTTTTCAACATTATAAAACAATGATAATTTCTTTTTCTGATTATACATGTCAATCTAAAATAGAACCTCTCTAAAGTATTAAGATTAATAACATTCTAAATTTATATTTTAATATTTTTTAGTAAACCGCGTTTGACATTAAACTTTTATATTCAGGTAATTACATTTCATGTATCAGTATTTAAAATAGCTCAAAATAATAAGATAACTCCACAAATTTATATACACTGTAAAAAAAAAATTAACACATTTTGCCAGTCAGTGACCGTTAAAAATTTACAGTCACTGCCCGTAAACATAATGTTATGCCCGTGAAGTTTCCATAATTCTTTTCTTGAAGAAGAGAAGTGGCCTTTAATAAACGACCAACACACTGAATTTTACAGGACTTTGTTATAAATACGAGCATTGGCCTTTTCCCTCATAGAAGGCAGTTGACCGTAAAATATAACGGTCAAATTTCTGAATTTTACTGAAATTTTTTACAGTGTAGCAACAAAAAGGTTGTCTCATAGTCAAGCGAATTGGCTTAAAGGTGAATCTTTTGTATTTCTGGAAACATACTTTTTTTTTCCTGAAAATATAAGGTTTTTATTTTTCGAATATAATTAATAACTTAAATGTTATTAATTATTATTTTTTTTCTTTTTAACTTCAAGCAATAGTTTATAAAAAATGCACACTTTTTATTTTTTTTTTTTTTTCGGTTATTTTAAAATATTAATTTTTATTGTGCACTGAAAACCACTAACATAAATTGAGGTTTTAATATCATAGCTTTAATTTTATTTTATTTTTCTCCTGACTTAATAATTGAACTTGTTTTAAGTCAATCTTTATTTTTCGTGCATTATGTAAAATACAGTCCAGCATAAAACAAAATAATAATACTATTTTAAGATAAATTTAAAACAAAAACTTTTTCGTTTAATATTTCTGTGAAAGATACAGACGAGTTGATAGAAAACACCAAATTATTTTACGTCAGTTAATTTTATTGGTATTCTGTTGATATATATATATATATAAATGATGTGCAAGTTTTTGATATTTATTGGTTATTTTGTTTAATTTTCGAGGTTAATTTCTAAGTACTTGAGCATAAAATTGCATTTATTGGAAATCGATAAAACGAAATAATTGGTTTTAGATAAAATAAGTATTTCTATCTGTCTTACTTTGTGTTTTTTGAACAGAATATTTCAGTAAGGCGAATCATTATTTATATTAAAATTTATCTACTAAATAAAGTTTATTCTTTACTAATAATTATTAGTATAAAGACACCAGGTGTTCGCCACCCTTTAAATGTACACTAGTAATCACCTTCTTTGCTAAAGAAGTGTCAAAATAAACGTTTAATAATATCTACAAAAATTACCTATACATTCCCATGAGAACCCACAAATCTGTAAGTAAACATATCTTTTTTGCCTTTAATTTAAATCCCACAATGAATATCGTAGAATTTATTCTTCACTTTACCTGGGAATAGTCATATTCTCAATCCGCTCGAAAATGTTTAATCTACATAAATGCGAAAGAGGTGGGAAAGGATTCAAAATTTGCAGCCAATAATTCTGCAAGAACTAAAAAAAAAAAAAAAAAAAAAAAAAAATAGATTTATTATATTTGGCACAGTGACATTTTTGAGATTTATAATAAAAAACGGTATAATTCTATTCCACTGTGCATTAAAGCAGTAATTCCATATAGAGAGAAATTAACCCAATGAATAATACATACTTTTATTAAAAAAGTGCTCAGTTCTAACAAATAAACAGTTTTTTTTTTTCATATATTAAAATACAACTTGTTTATTTCATATAATAAATCATATTAGAACACAAAGTATATGTTTAATATTTTACGTTTTAAAAGAAAGTTTAATGTAGATTTTTAATATGCATTTCGTAGAGAGTAATAATACGAATTACTAAATCGAAAATGCACATCGATATAATTTCATCTCTTTGGTATTATACAAACATGACAGTTTTATATGCTTCAACCATTAGTTTTGAAATTATTTCAAATAAAAATAGTATAAGTAAATTGTCCTGCAGTGCGGCATTTTTCTTTTTCTTTCTTTCTTTTCTTTTCTTTTTTTTTTTTTTTTTTCCTTTAGTGTAGAACGAATTTCTATAAAATTTTACAATACTTGCAGAAAGATTGACAAAACTTTAGAACAACAGTATTCTGAAATATAAATTAACGTGTTCAATATTTGCTGAAATATGAGCATTTACAGAAAATAAAATATTTTTGTAGTGCACGTGTGCGAAAGAAATACAGTTTTTTTTTTTTTTTTTTTTTTTTTTTTTTAATGCGAATTACTAATAATAATGCTGATTACTAAACGAAAATGTACATAGGTTCATCTCTTTGGTATTAGGCAATCTTCGCAGTTTTATATGTTTCAAGAATTAGTTTCAAAGTTATTACAAATAAATAAGGTATAAGTAAATTTTCCTGCAGTGCGGCTCTTTTCTTTTTCTTTCTTTCTTTTCTTTTTTTTTTTTTTTTTTTGGTCCCTTAGTGTAGAACAAATTGCCATAAAATTTCACAATACTTGCAGATATATTGACAAAACGTTAGAAAAACATAATTCTAAATGTCCAATATTTACTGAGATATGGTCATTTACAGAAAATATATTTGTACTGCACATGTGCGAAGAATAGAAAGATTTTTTTTTTTTCAAAGATTTTTTTTTTTTTTTTGTTAAAATCTAGATATATTGGGCAAAGTTTGTCAAAAGTTCTTTTAAATAGGGCTAAAATTAAGCAAAGTCTCGTCAAAAGAACGAGCTAGATTTTAAGTACTGTCCAGAGTTGAAATTTCATAAGAGTTATTCGCATGTTGCGTATTTAATTTGAAGATCCAATTATTCCATCCACGTTGCAAAAGTTCTTTTTCATAAAAAATCCCTTATACGATTGTAATTCTAACTTATTTTTATTTATTTATTATGATTAGTGAGTTCATAAGGGGTTTTTCACAAAAAAAAAAAAAAAAAAAAAAAACTTTGGTGGAAATATTTTGATCTTTAATTTAAACACATGGCATGTAAAAAGTTGCCAATATATGTAGCTTTCAACGTACGTAATAAAAAAAAAAGTTGCACTTCGGGAGTGCCGACAGAAGTGAAAACGTGAACAATTACGTGTGTATTTCTTGAATCGTCAGGAAATATTTTATTGTGTAGGAAATACTTTTAAATGAAGTGTTTTTTATTCATTAATATAAACTACTACTACAAAATTTATATTACAATTTTATTTAATGCGCTAACTGCAATAGAGACAGTGTCCGGAGATGAGAGAAGTCGTGTAGAGCCGCACCAGATTGTAAAAACGTGAGAGAAATGGCGGCTTTGGCCTTTATCACGGTTCTGTGAAGTCTAACTGCAACGTTTCCGGCTGCAATCTTTAAGAGACTGTGACCGGAGATGAGAGAAGTCGTGTAAAGCCGCACCAGATTGTAAAAACGTGAGAAAAATGGCGGCTTTGGCCTTTCTCACGGTTTTGTGAGGTCTAACTGGAATAGAGACAGTTTCCGAAAATGAGAGAAGTCGTGTAGAGCCGCACCAGATTGTAAAAATGTGAGAGAAATGGCGGCTTTGGCCTTTATCACGGTTTTGTGAGGTCTAACTGCACCGTTTCCGGCTGCAATCTATAAGAGACAGTGTCCAGAAATGAGAGAAGTCGTGTAGAGCCGCACCAGATTTTAAAAACGTGAGAAAAATGGCGGCTTTGGTCTTTCTCATGGTTCTGTGAAGTCTAACTGCAACGTTTCCGGCTGCAATCTTTAAGAGACTGTGTCCAGAGATGAGTGAAGTCGTGTAGAGCCGCACCCGATTGTTAAAACGTGAGAAAAATGGTGGTTTGGCCTTTCTCACTGTTTTGTGAGGTCTAACTGCAAAAGAGACAGTGTCCGGAGATGAGAGAAGTCGTGTAGAGCCGCACCAGATTGTAAAAACGTGAGAAAAATTGCGGCTTTGGCCTTTCTCACGGTTTTGTGAAGTCTAACTGCAACGTTTCCGGCTGCAATCTTTAAGAGACTGTGGCCGGAGACTAGAGAAGTCGTGTAAAGCCGCACCAGATTGTAAAAACGTGAGAAAAATGGCGGCTTTGGCCTTTCTCACGGTTTTGTGAGGTCTAACTGGAATAGAGACAGTGTCCGAAAATGAGAGAAGTCGTGTAGATCTGCACCAGATTGTAAAAATGTGAGAGAAATGGCGGCTTTGGCCTTTATCACGGTTTTGTGAGGTCTAACTGCAACGTTTCCGGCTGCAATCTATAAGAGACAGTGTCCAGAAATGAGAGAAGTCGTGTAGAGCCGCACCAGATTTTAAAAACGTGAGAAAAATGGCGGCTTTGGTCTTTCTCATGGTTCTGTGAAGTCTAACTGCAACGTTTCCGGCTGCAATCTTTAAGAGACTGTGTCCGGAGATGAGTGAAGTCGTGTAGAGCCGCACCCGATTGTTAAAACGTGAGAAAAATGGCGTCTTTGGCCTTTTTCACTGTTTTGTGAGGTCTAACTGCAAAAGAGACAGTGTCCGGAGATGAGAGAAGTCGTGTAGAGCCGCACCAGATTGTAAAAACGTGAGAAAAATTGCGGCTTTGGCCTTTCTCACGGTTTTGTAAGGTCTAACTGCAAAAGAGACAGTGTCCGGAGATGAGAGAAGTCGTGTAGAGCCGCACCAGATTGTAAAAACTTGAGAAAAATGGCAGCTTTTGGCTTTCTCACGGTTTTGTGAGGTCTAACTGGAATAGAGACAGTGTTCGGAGATGAGAGAAGTCGTGTAGAGCCGCACCAGATTTTAAAACAATATACAGAATATAATTACTAATACTTCACATTAGCAAGTTAATTGTATGATACATTATTTGTATCATACAAGGATGGAAAGCGTTTCGATGACGCGAATTCAATGATTTTTGTTCACCCAAATGTTTTCACTTCAAATGAAAAGCGTCAGCTGACGATGACGGGAGTTCAAAGATTTTTCTACAACCAAAAGTGCTTAACGCGCCTAAAGAAGTTTTCATTCAAAAATTTCTATCTTTCGTATATATGTTGAAAAAAAAAAGGATGTCTTATAAATGCTTTTATCACAGCGAATATTACTCGTGGAAATTTTACTTCGCGTGATTCAAATGCAGTTGTTCTTTCTCTACTGGCTTTCTTTCCAATTTCCCCCAAAACTACGGACGGCGGGGAACATACCGAAATACAAACACTGGCGTTACAAAATTACGCGACGACTCTCGGGTTAAAATGAACGTGCTGCAGTAAATTGAATGAGAAAGGTAGCAACTGAAATCATAAACTCGTTCTACTTTGTTCGAAATTCTTAAAATTATGCATAATATTCTCTGTATTAGATATTAGAAATCTCTTTTTCTTACTAAATGGAAAATATATTATTCAGCTTTATATAAATTTCACATGATGGTAATTTACTTTTTTTTTTTTTATCAGGGCGCTGTAATGGAGTACTCGTCAGCGCTGTAGGCTTCAGTGAACAGAAGTCGAGTTCAAATCTCTGTCAATCACAAATGTCCATATTTGTTCATAATCTACTCTAATTCGTTATTCTTGCTCTAATGAGCCTTATATAGTAAAAATTACCGCATGGTGTTACACCAAATAGAGGTAAATATCTAACGACTTTAAATATTTCTTCCTCTCTTAAAGCGTTTAAACTTACAGGTGACCACCTAAGATAATCAACCATTAATTTTTTAACAATACAAAATAACATGAATTTGTATTAGTTTCTTTAAACAGTTCATTTCGCTTTTTTGAATGGTTTTAATTCCTATTTTAAAACAAATTGATCTTTATTTTTTTAATTGAAAACACTCCTGAAGTAAGGAATTTGGCGTCAAAATTTAAATTCGATGCCAAAATTGAAAGTGAACTGGTATTTGTAAGTATTTTCAAATTGCAATAACTCAGTGTTATTTTCACTTAGAATGATGTATCTTTTTTCTCCTTGGGACGAGGAAAATATTTTTTAAAATGTAGGTCATAAGATAAGAGGGACCGTTCAAGAATTAAATTTCATATTTTAATATGTATTCAACCCCTTGTACAAACGAATACAACATCTAAAATTTACACTTGATTTGCACAAATTTTGTAACTGGAAGTATGTTTTTATGACTTTCAGCGTAAGAGATAATCGCTGCAACAACCGTATTGAATCACTCTATATATATATATATATATATATATATATATATATATATATATATATATATATATATTACATATATTTATATTGGCATTTACCGCGCCCATTTATATATACACTTCCATGAAAACATTAGCAACATTATTTTGCATTTTTTTAAAATTA
This sequence comes from Salticus scenicus, assembly GCA_963930645.1. Taxonomy (NCBI): domain Eukaryota; kingdom Metazoa; phylum Arthropoda; class Arachnida; order Araneae; family Salticidae; genus Salticus; species Salticus scenicus. The sequence goes on along the minus strand of OZ005656.1, from coordinate 227,002,281 downwards.
TGATTGGTTAAAATACTTCTTTTTTTCCTTTATGTAATTTTTCTTGAAGCATTTACTGAGTCACTTTAATCTATGCTTACACTTTACGCAGTAAGAAAAACATTTTAACTAAAAACATCATGATATAGCATCTATTAAAATTAAGTTCATGAAAATAAAATAAAAAAATATCTATTAACATTGAGGAAACTTGCGTATTTAAATTCCGTCATTATAATTACTATTCGAATTATTTAAATATATGTATATGTATATGTATATTCAAAAATGTAAGAAATATAAATATTAACATAACATTAAAAGCGGTATTTGATTCGCATACCTCTAAAACATAATAATTACCGAAGAAAGAACTGATGTTAATACAATTAAAATAAATTTCACATATTTCAGACAAATGTTTTAACATTTTTTTATTCTTTCTTCATAAAGACAATGTAATGTGTTTTCAAACATTATGTTCTACAAAATAATAATAATAACAATAATAGTAATAGTAATTTTTATTATTATTATTAGTTGAAAGTCATGTTTTGCTAAATATATATTTTACATTTTTGTACCGGTATATGTGGATTTAATAATATTTTATTATATATATATATATATATATATATATATATATATATATATATATATATACGTGTGTGTGTTAAAGAAATACTAAGATTTATTATTTGTAGTACTGTATATTTTATCTTAATATGATTTCCATCATTAATTCCCACAAAACGTAAACTTTATCAAAATTAATAAGTTTCGATTTCGTTAATTCACTTTTATTCAACAAATTATATTTATCGCATATAATAATGAACTTATGTTTATTATACATTATAAAGAATGTACTGACAAATATTCTGAGTTTAGAGGATATTTATTGTTCATACGTATGCAATTTATCATTGTGTTCTGAATAATCCAACGTAATCAAGTGGGATCTTTTGAGCGAAGTCTGTATCGCATTTAGACTGCAAAGTGGGCAACGGTGATTAAGCGTAATATGATTAACTGAATACTAAATCTGCAAAGTGTTACGTTCCCCGCACTTAAATCGCTATTTATCTATAATGCATTAAATGTACTTTGTTTTAGAAAGTTTTGAATAAGTTAGCCCTGATAAACTTGGAGTAATCTATTCATTTAACATGAACCACCATAAATATAATAAATACGCACTGTAATTTTAAAGAAAATTAATTATTTCAAATTTACAAATGTAACACCGTTATTAATATATATATAGAAAACTATTGAAGTGAATTTATATATATATATATATATATATATATATATATATATATATAATAAGTTTAAAGATTAGAAAAACAAAAAGGAGAATTACAAACCAATGCAGAAAATTGTAGCAAAAGGAAATGCAAAACTTAATTTAGGAATATATAAACAAATTGATTTAAATTAATGAAATTAAACCCCAAAAAACACTGAGGTCTTCATCGGGCAGGCCCCTCAGTGTAGGGGTGAAAGAGAAGTTTCTGAAATGACAGTAGAAATTAGCTAGTAACTATCCTTAGCCCCCAACTTCTCACCAAACAGAAAAACACCATAAACTGAAGATAAATCAGACATGCATATAATGTATGAAATACTTAAAAAGTTATAAATTACAAAATTGCAAAGGTTATAAAATTACATCAATTCTTTTGAAAAATATACAATAATATAAGGAATTACTGAAGGTAAACAAGAAAGTATAAAATGAAATAAAATATAGCCCTTTACCTGATAAACAAACCCATTTTTGCCCACTCTTCAGTTAATGGTGTTTTTATGTTTGGTAAAATGTTGGGTGTTAACGATAATTATTATCTAAATGTTACTGTCCTTTCAGAAACTTCTCTTTTACCCCTACACTGGTCGTCTCCCTGATGAAGACCTCAGTGATTTTTTGGGTTTAATTTCATTAATTTTATTAATTTGTTTATATATTCCTATATATATATATATATATATATATATATATTAGGGTGGATCAAAAAACGCGTTTTCTCTACAATACAATTCTAATATCGCGGAAAACTTGCGAATAGGCGTCATTTTAAATGAAAAAATATTATTTTTTTTTTTTTCAAAATTTGAAATCGCGCAGAAGGCCTAAAGTTACCAAAAAAGTCAAAATACTGATAAATTTTTAAAAAATGCAAAAATTACAAAAAAAAATACATTTTTTGTTCTAATAGTGAAAAATGTGTTTTTAAGAGTGTCCTTAATGCATACAAAATATAATTAGACCCATTCTTGTTTTACTGAATTCGCGCAAAAGGCCTAAATGTGCGGGTTGTATCGTAAAAAAACGACATTTCATGATGTTCGACAATTTTTAAACATGTGCCAAAACCCATAAAAGTTTTATTTTTAATTTGTAATAGTATAAAAACAATTCAAAATAGTTGTCCCAATCCATAAATAATACTTTCAGACCTGTTATTCCTTAATTGTATGCGCGCAAAAGGTCTAAATTATAGTATAAGTTAAGTTATAGAGGTTCGTAAAAACGCCGTTTTCCATATCTGATGAGTGTTTATTTAACACATTAAGGTTTACAATAAGACTCTAACAAGTGATTTACAAAAAATGTATTAGACAAGCATATCATATTGCAGCTCTCAGCTCATTTCAACATTTAATCTGTGCTGAAATGACCCAGGACTCACGGCGAGGAAGTGGCTGCAAGGCGAGTCCCACCTCTACCCTACCCAACCAACCAACCAGGGTGAATTTTATTTACAATATTTACAGTAACTATTTACTTTGTACAATGCTTATATGTTCGTTGTAGGCAAAAGGTTATTTAAGCAGAAGCCCCTTTGAATTCTGACTTTGAATTAAATGTGGGCATCAGCTATCTTGATTTTAAAGTCGCTCTGATATAACCATCGCGATTTTCATGCCCGCACACTTTTTCTGCTGCTTCTGTAACCAGTTTTACACACCTCAACTGACTGGGTGTGGCATGGCAATTTGAAGTACTTAAACTCTGGTAGCGCTTTGTCTTTCAATAAATAAGCAATGTATTCAGTTGGCATCTTGGACAGTAGTGGCGGACATTTTAACGAGTTACCTTATAGGCATTTGTTTGATCACTTAGATGGAACGACAACAGGACCAGCATTATTTAGCGGTCCAGTTGGAAAACAACTCCCTGGATGTGAGAAACTCCCTGTTGTAGATTTTGAGCCGATACAATCAGAAGATATAATTGATATCACTAAAAACGAAATGAGTAAAGATCAGAAGTATCTCCTAGACACTGTAAAAGCGGTCAACACAGGAATCTGTAAACCAAAATTGGCTGCTAGGGATCCTGGACGCATCAGCCACTCTCGTTGGCTAACCTGTGCTAACCGGGTTTTAAGATTATATGTATCCCAAACTAGTCCAACAATTGAGTTACAGTATCTTGCAAATTACATAGTGAAGTCATATGCACCTGTTTGGTTTGATATAAAGAAAAACTACACTGTGAAAGATGGACCGAAGCATGTTTTGAAGGTAGTTAAAACAACCAGGCATCTACCGGACAATATCAAGCAAATCATTGATCCAGTAATTCAAAGGAACGCATTCTTCTGCCACCCTGAAAATATGGTGTTGGCTATGATAATGGATGAGAGACCACACATTAGAGAACTTGGCTACAGGAGGATCCTTAAATCCAGAAATGTGACATCAGCTGAAGGTTATGTAAGATACTTCAAAATACCTTCAATAAATTTTAGTGCAAACGACTATACCGTACTAATTGATTGGTCAATCTGCAAATTAACACCGCCGCCACTACTGTCCAAGATGCCAACTGAATATATTGCTTCTTTATTGAAATACAAAGCGCTACCAGAGTTTAACTACCTCAAATTCCCATGCCACACCCAGTCAGTTGAGAGGTTGATGGGTTTTGGCACATGTTTAAAAATCGTCGAAAATCACGAAATATCGTTTTTTTACGATACAACTCGCAAATTTAGGCCTTTTGCGCGAATTCAGTAAAACAAGAATGGGTCTAATTATATTTTGTATGCATTAAGGACACTCTTAAAAACACTTTTTTCACAATTAGAACAAAAAATGTATTTTTTTTTTTTTAATTTACCGGTATTTTGACTTTTTTGGTAACTTTAGGCCTTCTGTGCGATTTCAAATTCTGAAAAAAAAAATAATAATAATAATAATAATATTTTTTCATTTAAAATGATGCCTATGCGCAAGTTTTCCGCGCTATTAAACTTGTATTGCAGAAAAAACGCGTTTTTCGATCCACCCTAATATATATATATATATATATATATATATATATATATTGGTTAGTTATCTCGCTAGAAATCTTATGAATCCCATGCTGCTGTTTGAGAGAATTTTGATCATTGTTTTTTTGCCTGTTCCATTTTATTTGATCAATTTTCTGCCTCATCCATATGAGTTTTTGTCTGTTCCGTATTATTTTATCCATTTTAATTTATCCATATTCATTTTAGCCTTATATGTGCTTTTTGTTAAACTTTCTGCCTGGGGGAAGAGTTTTGATTAATCAAAAGCATTCTTTAACCCCACACGAATGTCTCAAGACATATATGGCATTTTTGACAGTTTAAATCATTTATTTTATGTTTTTTAAGTAAATTTTCCTTATGATTTTTTCACATCTATTAATTTTCATGTACGTTTATCTTTTGTTACTTTTGTTACATATTTTCAACTTTTATTTGACTAAATTCATTTATTATAATATCTTATATATATTTATATATATAATATTAAATAAAATATTAACGCAATGTTAACGCAATGTGATAAAATATTACATTATACAAAATATTACATAATATGTAATAAAATATTAACGCAATGTGACAAAATGTTATTCTAATCACTTCCAAAACAAAATCTGTATAAAATAGGTATTTCTTTTAAAAATGAAATAAATGTACAAATAAGAATTTTTCAATAGAATAAATTTTTAAATATTTCGTACATATTTTTTAATACTGCTTTTTAAATTAATTTTTCAACTCACGTACTATTTTTTATTCTGTTTAAAATACGGCGAAAAACAGGTGTTTAATGCTGAAAATTTTCTGAAAAAGAAAAATCAATGTTTATTATTTTTCTCCTGCTATACTTAATATTAAAAATAATCCCCGAAATGGCCATTACGTAAATATGTTTCAACTGCGTTTCTTGCAACCATGAAAGCATGTTTGCAGGTACTGACTCAACAAGTCTAGTGATAATCATCTGGTGTGATAATCATCTGGTTGACAAAAAATAAGCGATAAGAGAAAACCGAATGATTGGATATTTTCCAGATCCCAGCCTGTCGAGCAATTTAACAATCTTTCTAGCTTTGAGAATCGTTAGTGATGCTAGGTGCTGGAACCGAACTGAACTGCATAACAGTATAAAATACTATTATATATTAAAAAATAATAATAATAAATAAATAAATAAATAAATAAATAAATAAATGCAATTATAGAAACAACTAAACACACAAATTAATTACTTAATAAGCAATAATAAAAAATAAAAATAAAAATAAAAATAAACCTGCAAATTTTGTAATAGAATTATCGCTTTAAATTACTAACGCAGGATTAACTAAACAAAGAATTGAGAAATATGTATATAAATATATATATATATATATATATATATATATATACATATAAATAATTGATAGAATGCATTTTTGTTCTTGTATGAATTTGTTTGTTGCCTTTTTTTTTTTTTTTTTTTTTTTTTTTTTTTTCATAAATTAAAATGAATTTATTTATATTTTAAGGAAATTTTATATTTCAACCATAAATTCACAATCCAACTTTGTTTAAACCAATTTAGTATTTTAAAAGTTATCTTGATAACATATTTTCAAGTGGCCGCAACTAGGAAACAAGAAGTTGGAACAAGTTGCCCAGTAACTCATCCAAGATAATTATATGATGAGATCACTGTTCACATGTGGTTCGAATTGAATCAGAATTTAAAAAGTTATCATGTTTATAAATTTTCAAGTGGTAGCCTAATTTCAGGTTGTCTCGCTTAGTTTATAAAATCCACACTTTGTTAAAAATGGAGGATAACGTTCATTAATAAAGTTGATTTAGACACATATATATTCTATATATAGATCAGAATTCAAATAAATTCGGAATAGGCTGACAGTTTGAATACAGTTTGAAATTGAAATTTTCAAGTGGTCTCCACTAAAAATAAAATGGTGATGCAACTTGGTTAAGAAACTCATCCAAGACATTCATGAGATAATTTAAGACATTGTCCATATTTGGTTCGATTTCGAGTATTATTTCGGAAATTATCGTGATTTTAATTTTTAAGTGGAAGCCTGATTTCAAGTGCATAACTTAATATATCTTCCACTTTGTATCGACCCTTTAAGGCGCGGGAAACATACTTCACATTACAAAAGACTTACACAAAAAAAATAATGATAATAAAATACAATTATAGCAATAAGTAAACAAACAAATAAAGAAATAATATAAAGAAACAAAAAATAAGAAAAAGAAAAAGAAAGAAAAAAAAATAAATCTTTTAAATTCTGATATAGAATTATCGCTATAAATTAGAAATTAACATAAGAATTAAATAAACAAAGAATTAAATGCTTTTTTTTTTCCTTTTGAATATAGGTTGAATGTATTTTTGTTCTTGTACGAATTTTATTATTGCTTTGTAGTGTCAGCATAAGCTAAGAGGAGTCGATTTTACAATAAAATATCTGCAAATTACAATTTTGTCTTCTTAAGTTACTTCTTATATTTTATAGTGAGAAATATATTTCTGTTTTTATGGAAGTTTCTTTATTCTATATTATTTACTTATATATTGACAGTTTCCAATAAGTTATACTGATCTTAAATATTATACACACATTGTAGTAGAAAAAAAAATCAACAACATACATTTGATAATGCAAATATACATATACAAGAGTAGAAATAAAGAAAGTCTGGAGGACCAGTAATTTTAAGATTTCACTGGTCCATACATACTTTTACTGGTCCGTTCATCACCCATGCTCTAAAATATTTGAAAAACATGGTAAAACAAATTTAATTTAAATGGAAGATATAATGTTTTTATTTTTATTTTTATTTATTTATTTTTGTAAATAAAAATAAAATAAAATAAAATAAAATATTATATTATATACAAACTTTATGTTTTATTAAATATTCAAATTATGTTTTATTAAATATTTAATTTCATTTTCCATTTGAAGGAAGAAACACAGAAAAGTTAACAAGCACTTACTTTTTTCTTAATTTTAAAATACTAAAATATACAATATGAATTGAATTTCTGACATATATTAATGAAATGAAACTATAACAATATACTTATTACTTAAACTTAATATATGTGCGTTTGTGTGGGTGTATTTCTTAAATTATGATAAGAAGAAGAAGAATATTAATAATAATCGTCTGAAGTTAAAAAAAAAAAAAGTGAAAACCTTAAATAAACGTATTAAAAGAAATGATTTACTATATCGTATAAAAACATGTATATTAAGATAAGAAATTTCACCTCCGAAAAGAAGTTTTACACCTGCCAAACTAATCTGGCGTTTTGTTAGTACACGCACCTATTTCCACACCACTTAATTTTTATAATGATTCTATTTTACTGTATTTATGACGAAATAGGAAGAAAAGTAATCTAAGAAATGACTGGTGTGAAAAAAAAAATTACGGGTACTAAACATTTTTATTACTATTTGTAATGCTAATAGCTCTGAGATATAGAAAAAAAATATTTATTTATATATATATTAAATCAATCCAAAATTTTCAGCACTAACAATCTCCTGAATAAAAACAAAGTAAATTCTGAAATATAATCTCTATTCTTATGGATATTGGTAATTATGTCAAATTGAAAGTGACGTTAGAGAAATTGATACACGAGATCATATTAAACACTTAGTCTGAAATAATGATGTTTTTCTCTGTAGGATTTGCCATTTATTAATAACATCGCTCTTTGTACATTATTCTCGAGTAAAATTGTTAAATAGTGAGGACATTAAGCGCATGGCTTATTAAAATATATTCCCATTGGAAGGTCACTAAAATCTACTAATTAACATAATACGTTAGAAAATTAACAGCGTCATTTTAACACATGAACAGGGGATATTGATGTCGTTTATTAAATATGTTTAATTTTAAACTTTTAAAATAGCTAATGTATTTTCTTTCTTTCTTTTTTTTACTTTACTTTTATTTTATTCATTAGATACATAAAAATACATTAATTGATATTACGAATATTAACTTATATCTAGAATATTAACTTATATCTTTCGGACAATATAAGCATAATGGTAAAACTATTAATATATACATGATAAACCTACTAATATATATAAATAATATATATATATATATATATATATATATATATATATATATATATATATATATATATAATTATCTACTTGACTCATATTGTAAAAAAATATAAAAATATAAACTATATTCAAAGCATTAAAAAATCAATTAGATTAAATTTATGTATACATATTGAACAATGTTATCTTTCACATTCTAGTCTAAGTATTAAAATGATATCCTCATTTATGCTTTAATTGACTCATTTTTATTTTCTGTTTACAATTATTCTACTTTTATTTTCATATGCATTGAAATGGATCAAGGTGGGCTTTCGTTTCACGCCTTTTAAAAATGTTCTTGAATTACTGCATTGGATAGTTTACGTGAAATTGTGTCCCCTTGCTTCACCCTATCTGTTTTATAATTCGTCACTCATTTTTAAGAATTCCAATTTGTCTGTTGCTTCTTTATACGTATTTCCAATAATGTGATTATATTCTGAATTAATATTTGTATTTCTTAATGCATCCATAACTGCTAGTAATGATTCAGGATCAAGAAACTTTTGCATAGTTTACAATAACCACACTGAAAGAAAATTCTTATTCAATAATTCTTTCAATAATTACTTTAACTGTATAAAAATGGTCGAATCATTAGAGCAAATAGGGGACCCCGCTTGTTCCTTAGTTTGCGCTCCTTCTAATTGTTTCTGTAAGTGATTTGCTAGAATCTTCATCAAAATATTACACAGGATTGGGAGAAGACTCATTGAACGATAATTTCTGATATCTTATTTTTCACTTTTCTAAAAATAAGAATATGATAGCATTTTCATGTTATTTGGAACCTCTTTTAACCCAGCAGGACGGGCGCGGGGTGTTTTGATACCCCATGCCCGGAAATACTTATCTGTTGTCTCTTCCTATAAATAGAAGTGGCCGGGACCTTCATTACCTGCCTCCAAGGTCGTCCTTCTTGCGGAGCGTATGAAAACGACAAATTCAGACTCTTTTCATTCTTACATAACACTCAGAAATTGAAACTATTTTAAAAACTGCAAAAAAAATCTAAAGTTTCTGATCCATGTACACCATAATTATTAGGAAAAATAATGTTTCAGTATTAAATTTATTTTGTATTAGTTTTTAAAGTTAACGATAATTGAACGTTTCAGTTATTTATTTTCACGAGAAAGAGTTTAATTATCATGAATTTCATTAATAGATTAAATTCTGAAGTTTTTTTTTTCGTATTTATGTTATTTATTATTTTTGGGGTGCACTGACACCCCATGCCCGTCTTCATGTTACGTTTCACGGAGCCCGTTCTGCCGTGTTAATGTCATACATTTGCTGAATAGTTCAGTAAAGGGTGTAATACCTTCGTCTCCTGCCTATTTTAAGATATATATATAGGTATTTTTTCTTCGGAAGCTTATGCATTTTTTTTTTACTGTCTAATTTATTGTGTGATTATATGTATAAGAAAATATAATAAAAATAAATTTATTTTAACGACTCTATAATATATATGTCATTAAACATTAGTATTTTTCATCCATAAATTGTTTCCGTTAAATTTGTCTCTTCGTTGATTTTCTTTTTCCAACAATATTTTTAAAATGTATGCATAACAATCTGTTCAGATCTTCTCTCGGATAATTTAAATTTCTCTGTCGGATAACTGCATTCAAGAGAATCTTCGTAATGTGATTTTAATGAAAATATAATTTGAAAGATTTTGAATATCTAGTCGGAATACATTATGCGCATACATTAATATTGTTTGATAGAATATCAAATGGTTTCCCTATTAAGATGAAATTGAAACTATTGATCTCATGCAAGTTTCTTATTCGGTAAGATTATGTTTTGTAACAGCAAAACAGTAGAAAATGATAAAAAAAAATATGCTATAAGGTTTTGAAATAAAAAAATATGTATTTAAATATACATTAAGCTTTTTTTTTTCTTTTTCTACAAACACATTTAAAAAGAGAATAAAAATAAATAAAAAATAAATAAATAATATATTTAAAACGAAATTATACTGAAGAGTTTCTAGTATAATTACATACTGATGAATATATAACAACTTTAACTGTATTTTTTTTTCTACAAACACATTTAAAAAGAGAAAAATAAAAAATAAAAAATCTATTTAAATCGAAATTATACTGAAGAGTTTCTAGTATAATTACATACTGATGGATAAATAACAAATTTAACTTTTTTTTTTTTTTCTTAATAATAACTTTAAAACAAGACTGAAATAGTTCGATAGAAAATTTGGAATTATGCTTTCACCTGTCGAATTCAAAGATTGCATGAATTATAAGACTAAACATACATAAAATCTTTAAAGAATATAAATGATAAAGTAATGTAAACGGAAAAAAAATCATGCGTATGGCCTTGTAAACTGAACAAAGAAGTTGAAAAAGCAGTATTTGGTATTAAAAAGGAGGTAAATATAAGAATAACCTAGACCTCCATTCATTTTGTTAAAGCAAAAAATTGTTATAACTTAAGGTGATCATATCTAAGGAAAAAACGTTTATCGTAGTCTTATATACTAAATAGAATTTCACTTAGCAAAACAGGACGTTATTATTATTTTTTCCAGTATAGAAGCATTTAGTAACTGTATTCAATGGTTCCATGATTAATGAAATTAATCTTGGTAACATACCATAAAAAATACCGTATAATTATATCAGTGAAAGAGGCACGGAAGAAATTGTGTCGAAAGACACCATGGAAAAAAGCCTATGCGTGTTAGTAGAAAAAAGAATGGATTCAATTTCAGTTTCAACAGACACACACAAACATAAAATAATAACATGCCATAAAAGTTGCTGTATACTTTTATCATTGAAAGACACACGGAAGAAACTATGTCGGGAGACACCCTGTATAAACAAAAGTCTATGTGTACACTGTAAAAAAAAAAAAAAAAAAAAAAAAAAATGTAAAATCACGGTATTTGACCGTATGATTTTAGGGGAAATGACCGTTTTGCTACCTAAACGGTCATAATCCGTAAATTAATATTTTTAAAAGCATTTTAGGAAATAACCATATAATTTTACGGAAAATGACCGTTTTGCTAGCTAAACGGTTGTAGCCCGTAAATTGATGTTTTAAAAGTATAATTCTTTTGAATTTTTACGAGAAAAAGCTAATCTACGCAAATTGCTCTTATCTTCTATCAAACCATTTTTTTTACGAGAAAATCTTTTATTTTGTTTTTGAAGAAGGGTGAGAAATTCTAACCCATTATTTTCCTCTAATGAAAATCTTGAAATAAGACTACCTCTTAAAAAAAATGATTTCGAAAAATATATTAGATTTTCTTACTCAAAAATCAGCATAGTCAGTCTTTATAGAAGAAGAAGAGAAAAAAAAATGTAAACGACCTAAATGTGAACAAAAACAGTAAATATAAACAAAGACAATAAATGCAAATAAGCACCTAAATGTAAACAGTCACTATAAATGTAAACAAAGATCCTAAATGTAAACAACAACATTTACAAACAAAGATACTAAATGTAAACAAAGACCTAAATGTAAGCAGATACCTAAGTGTAAGCACACTATAAATGTAAACAAAGACAAAAAATATAAATGAAGACGCTAAATATAAACAAAGACTTTTAATGTAAGCAGAGACTATAAATGTAGATAAATACCCTAAATGTAAATTGACCTACCCTAACAGCACATATACTCCAAATGTCATCCTCAGGATGTCTTATGGATCAAAAGGACGCTATGGATATCTTGTGGATATCTTCAGGATGTATTGTGGACAAGTGTGTTGTTAGGGTAAATATTCACAAAGACCAAAATATAAACAAACATTTTCAATGTAAACAAAGACCCTAAGTGTAACCAAAGATCTAAATGTAAACACAGACCTAAACGCAAATAAAGTACTGAATGTAGTAAAATACTATAAATATAAGCAAATACCATAAACCTACACAATAACCTAACTGTAAACAAAGACTCTAAATGTAAACGAGGAACCTAAATTCAAAGAAAGACCTAAATATAAACAAAGACCCTAAAGGTAAACAAAGACTTTGTAAATTTAAACAGACTGTAAATGTAAACAAAGAACTAAATTTAAAGAAAACCCTAAATGTAAACAAAATACTAAATGTAAATAAGCACCTAAATGTAAACAAAAACTACAAATATTAACAAAGAACCTAAAAATAAACAAAGAAGATATAATCCGTGATCTTCTATAATCAGCACAAACTTTGGACAAAACATTTGTAGAATAGAAAGAGTTAAATGTACATACATCGTGGTTAATTATAAAAACGCACACACACATATATATATATATTTTTTTTTTTTTTTCTTTCTGTTACGCGTCACAGAAATTGGTTAACACTTCACCGTTACTAAGCAAAATTTTCAAAATTTCAAAGTTCTTTTCTGAAATATATGTTATTATTTAAGTATAAAGCAATAATCTTTTTAGTTTAATGCAAAAAATCCAAAGTAATATATTTACTGACAATTTCTGAAATACAGGTTGACCAGTCAAGACTGACGAGAATCATCAAAGTTGACAAAGGTGCTACACTTTCTGAAATTGATGTATATTTCAGTGCTAGGTTACCAATAAGTGCCAACATGTAAACTATCAATGGATCATCATTAATGTAAACGTTCACACATGGAGCACTCGTGTACTGTTGTTAACTGCACCACGAAAATTTTTCCTATCGCTTAGTCTCACCAATACCGCCATTGGACTGTTCGTGACTGGAATTATGATACCTGGACTGACGAGTGTCGTTTCCAAATGTATCGAAAACATTTTGGTATGGAGACAAGTTCATGTATTTGGACTCTACATGTCTACTTACTATGGACTCTATATGTCAACAGGAAAATATTGAAGCTGGTAAAGACTCTGTCATGTAATTCAGTGTGCTCAGTTCACGTGATATGCGACCTCTGTTCTTAAGCATCTTTTCCGATACGTAAAGATACGTAAGAATGCTGCCAGATTACCTGAACCCATTGATGTTCATTATGCATTCTGATGGATTTGTGCAATGCCATCAGGTAATTGTGACAGCCCACAAGCTAACAGTTATTGCCGTGTAGCTCTTGAAACACTCTTATGACTTTAGACACCTATATTGGCCACCTAATTCCCAGATATGTACATTATTCAGCATACCTTGAATGCCTTAAAATGTGCTACTCAGAAAAAATCTCCCCACTCGTACTTTTGTGCAATTGTGCATTGTACTACAGGATACATGTTATATCTTAACTCTAGCACGCCTTCAGACATTACTCAAGATCAAGACACGTCGTGTTACGTCACTTGTATGTGCTTGAGGGAGATCAACACAATTTCTGTGAGGTGTACCAGTTTTTGTTGTCGCACTTCAAAGTATATGGCAATCTTATTGTTTAAAAAAATGCAATATACATTTAAAAATTTAGTCACATCAGCTATTTATTTGACTTACACAAACGAGAACGACTGCAGTAACGCTTATAAATGGATAATGGAAATGAATTTCGAATTATTTTTCAATTAAAAAAGTAATTGAATGCAATTATCTTAACAACATTTTTCCGTTTTATTATTCTACATTTAATTCTAAGTATATAAACATAATTTATCCATTTTCGAAATTTTGTGTGGCATACACATAATTTTGTGTTTACTTTTGTCTCTAATACACATATGTACATTTTTTCTCTACATATACATTTTTTCTCTTCATTAAAAAAAAAAAAAAAAAAAAAAAAAAAAAAAGGCGAGTGGTTGCATGCATACGTTTCATTTATATTTGCCCCATTGTTATTTTCTTTTCTATATCTCTTCTCATATATGTATACATATACAGGTTAAATTACTATATTTTAAAATTAAATTGAGAAATGCACTTTAAAAAATGAAACATGAAGCTTAGAATTTATGTAAAGTTAACAAAAAAAAATGAATTTGATATTTTAGTCTTAAAAGGAAAAAAAAAAAAAAGGTGCATTATAAAAAGAAATTTTCTAATATCCTATATTGTCCTTTTTTTGTATTTTTTATTTACATAATAATTGCTACAGATGTATCATCCATTATAATCGAATATAAATGCAAGTTTATGGTTCCTCCCTGTTTGAATCCCACAATTTGTTGCCATGTAATTTTAAAGAAATTTGTAATGAAAGCTTAATCAAAAGTGAAATCGGCTCAATAGCATTCATTTTTAAGACAAGCCTTTTTAATATGTTAAATTGCATTAACGTACACTACAAAATTTGATTACGAATGTATTGCGAATAAACATTAAAAAAAATTAATCTTTATGGATATCCAAACTTAAATTGTTAATCGATATGATTACGAATTTGAAACATCTGAAAAACGTGGAGTACAATATTTTGTTCAACGCCGAAAGACGGATAAGAAATGGTATAACAAATCTGTAAATGAATAGCTTTGAAGTATAAGGCTTAACTGCGGACGGTTTGAATTAATCTTACATTACAAAAATAAAGTAAATTATTTTACTATAACTAGATTATGAGAAATAATAATTTACAATTTTTATTAAAATCACACAATCAACTGGGGAAGAAAATAATATTTATTGAAATTTTATTTTTTCCGACTGATTGAAAATAATGCTTGGACCGGGAGTCGAACCCCGGATCATTCAGTCGGAAAAAAATAAATTTTCAATAAATATGATTTTCTTCCACAGTTGATTGCGTGATTTTAATAAAAATTGTAGCTCTTTCTCCCATTGTTTAATGGTGTTTTCCATTTCCTGCGGCTTATTTCTGTTGAGCTATCTACATGATAGACCAGAGATGTTTCTGCCTAAAGGTTGTCTATGTGAGTAATGCTGACCGGTTGTAGACCTCGATAGCTCAATTGGTAGAACCTTCACCTTGTAATTCATAGATCTGGGGTTCGACACCCGGTCCAGGCATTATTTTCACTCAGTCGGAAAAAATAAAATTTCAATAATTAATTAGTTTAAAAAAAATGATTTATACATGAATTATTAGCCTGTTTTAGATGATTGGTGAGAAATCACGTAAATTAAGCTTAGATATTAGTTTGTGCAGAAACACTAGAGCGAAATTATACAGTGCACATAAAGATCAACTCGAGATTTCCATTACAATATATATATATATATATATATATATATATATATATATATATAAGTGTTGTTTATGAATTATTTTTTGAGCAATTGATGATTTTTTTAGCTTATGGTATACACTGAGAAAAAATTCTGTAACTGACACCTAGAATCTAAGTTGTGGCTCTAGAACAAATAGTTCTATGTCATGCTTATAAATTCTTGTCCCCTTGGAAAGCGAGTTCTAGAAGCCCCTATTAGAATTCTAGAGCGTTTGCCTATATTCTCGAGGGAAAAGTTATTTAAAAATCTTTGCAAATAAATGAGACTACAAGAGGCGGTTTTCAGAAACTATAATCTTGGTTTATTACCAAATTCTAGAAAATCAAGCTAGAACTTCTCGCAATACAAATGATTAAGAATATTTAGAGTATTCAGAATATTGTTTACCATCTAGAAATGTGTACACTACAAATTCTCGATAATTTCGTCTATTCAGTATATTTGCGTGCCTTACGCGCGTAGCTCGGAAATCCGTATTTCTAGTTAAGGGATTAAGAAACTGGTCACATAATCATTCTAGAGGAAGGCGGTATATTTTTTTCTCAGTGTACATTTATGGTTCCTTGATTTGATTTGCTTCAAAAAATAAAATTACACAGAAGTATGTGTTTTTAATTTTATTTTTTACGTTCTGGTAAAAAAAGAAATTTTCTTACAAATAAACAAAGCTATCAATATCTAAACAAAAATATCATATCTAAACACATATCTAAAGCTAACAATATCTAAAGCTATCAATGCACCTTTTTGTGTGAAATGATATTTATGCAAGTTATTCAATTTTTCCTCGAGAATTCAGTTTTTTTTTTATTTTTTTTTTATTGAGGAAAATGTATTAATTCAGATTCATTACTTTATAAGAAATAAAGCATATGTTTCATCAAGCCGAAGATAAAGAATAATTACAAATAAATTTTTTTAAGTAAAAGTAACCCAATATTATGTATTTTGGAATATAATTTATATTCTGTGGTGAATTATTTAATAATTTATGTGTTAATAATAAATGTGCTTTTTTTTCACCTTGCGCGCAGAATATCTCTGAAACTATTTAATATTTTTTTCTTGAAATATTCACTGATTATGAAACAAATCAGATAATTCAATATAAACCTAAATTTGTACAAATTTGTGTTTAAAATATAGTTAAAAAAAGTTTAAAGATATATATTTTTTAATAAAATTTAAAGTATCGCTTGTAATCAAAAATAGGGGGAGGGGGGTAAAATATAGGCACAGTTTGAATGATCTGATATGTTACATAATCTGAGAAAATTAATATATGTATATATATATATATATATATATATATATATATATATATATATATATATATATTAAATAGTTTCAGACATAAGTTGCGCGCAAGGTGAAAAAAATTCACTTATTATTAACACATGAATTATTAAATAATTCACCACAGAATGTAAATTACATTCCAAAATACATAATAAACTTATAGGTAACAATAAGACATGCTCAATGAAACTTAGTTAAAAATAATTAACAGCCCTGTACCATAATTTCTCTTTCTAATAAAAATTAAGCATGCAAAATTTTATTGTATACGAAACTTAAAATGTCACTAAAATAATTCTGCGTTATTTATACACTGATTTTACAAAACAGTGCTCTGTAGTTTATTCGAATGCTATTTTAATATGCATATTATTGTTTTTTTTTTTTTTTTTTTTTAAATCATAATATTTTTCGTAGTACACGGGAATTTGATATTTATAGATTTTGTTTATTGTTGTGTAAGAAATGATAAAAAGGCAATCCTTTGTTTATTTTTGTAATAATCATTATCAGGATCAATAATTTTTTAATCAATAAACTTAATTCTACTCGACATGCTTTTATTGTTGTTTATATGTACTTGTTATTATATATATATACTAGCAGACCCGGCCACGCGTTGCTGTGGCTATGTTATACGTTGAATTATAATGTAGTAAAATATTCAATATATTAAAATTATTATTTACGAATAAAGACCATCCTTGATAACATCCTTGATCTTAGCAGACTTAGCCCGCTTCGCTGGTCCCTATTTTTAAATGATTCACTATAATTAAAGAATTCTCAAAATTGCATTAATTTTTAACATGTGAAAAAAAAAAGAGAAAAAAAAAATCTGATCGGGAAAAATGTTCGACACTCATAATGAATCCATATATTATCGAAAGGAAAATGATATAAAATACAAAAAAATCTTCTCTCATTGGTGGAATAATCTGTTCGGACCCCCACTGCCTGCGGCAGTGTATACCTGCGCAAACCATGCGCACCGTTTCTTCATCCACCGTTCCCGCCCTTCTTAATAACTCTATACTTTCGAAAATATCCGCAATCGATTTATCGGGCCTTAAAACTTAATAATACTAATTTTCAAAGTTCTAACTCTTATTTCTATTATTTTGCCCCTTTGCCCTCCCCCCTCCCACTATTCTAAATAATTTTACAAATTCGAAAATATCTACAGTTTATTTGTAGGTGTCAAAAACCTGTATGCACCAATTTGAACGATCTAACTATATTTTTATTTTTTGCCCCTCTGCCCCCCTTCCCGCCCCTCCTAATAAATTTACAAATTCGAAAATATCCGCAATCGATTTGTTGGTATCAAAAATTCTATGCACCAATTTTGAATGATCTAACTCCATTTTTATATTTTGCTCCTCTGCCCCCCCCCCTTTCCCGCTCCTCTTAATAATTTTACAAATTCGAAAATATCTGCAATCGATTTGTACGTATCAAAAACTTCTATGTACCAATTTTTAGCGATGTAACTCTATTTTTATTTTTTTGCCCCTCCGCCCCCTTACCCGCCCCTCCTAATAACTTTACACTTTCGAAAATATCCTCATTCGATTTGCAGGCCTCTAAAACCTCTCTATACCTATTTTGAACAGTCTATCTGCATTTCTATTTTTTTTTTTTTTTTTTTGGTTGTTGTTGTTTGTTTGTTTGTTTGTGAAATCACGTTTTGGCCCCTCCCCCCCCCTTTTGGGAGGCGAATTTTGCAATAAAAACTATCCTATCTCTCAAGTTGGACCAAATTGCACACAGTGTCCAAATTTCATTAAAATCGGCTCATTAGTTTAGGAGTTCATCGCGGACAAACATAATAAATTTTATATATAAAGATATATATATATATATATATTATATTAAATTATAAAGTTTTGATCAATGAAGCACAAATAAGTAAAAAACAGGATTAATTTCACTGTATTATCTTCATTATAATATGAATTCAATTTACACTTCAGTCTAAGTAACACGTGGCCGGCTATGCTAACACCAAAAATTTAAAAAGTGGAAATAATTGAATTATACGAAATTTATTAATAGGTTGAAAAGTTGAAGATTCTTTGTGTAGATGGCAGCACCAAATATATTTCAGCTTTCATTTCAACCCAGTCGAAAGTTATCGACATCTGTTAGAATCATTTGGAGTTAACAGATAATTGTGACTGTCAAATAATAACAGACAAATAATTAGCAATAAATTAAAATTGCGACTATAATTTGAGATTTAAACTATCCTATCTCTCAAGTTGGATCGAACTGCACATGGTGTGCGAATTTTATTATAATCGGTTAAGTGGTTTAGGAGTCCATTGAGGACAAACATTGTGACACGAGATTTATATATATTAAGATATATATATATATATATATATATATATATATATATATATATATATATATATATATATACCTGATGAGTGATCATTTCTGGATTTCAGCATTTAAAATTCTATTTTTCATTTCATGAATTCTCTTTTCTTTTAACAGATCTTTTTGGCTAATTTATCTCTTTCCATTTATATTCTTTGATGAGTGTTTCTATTGGATTAATGGATTATGCAAATTATCTCTTCCTTAGGCTTATGTGTTATGTGTGTCATTAACACGTTTTTACTACTCAGTGTACTTAAACTAAATTATCATCGTGACAATAATTTTATTCGAAATACATCTCATTTAAAATTTCATATGTTGGTATTTTCATCTATCTTTCATTTTCTGAGTATTGTAAAAAAATTAAACTATTCAAATTATCTATATATATAAAAATGAATTGCTGTTCGTTAGTCTCACTAAAACTCGAGAGTGGCTGAACGGATTTATCTTATCTTAGTCTTGAAATGTCCGTGAAGGTCTAGGGAAGCTTTAAAAGGCGAGAAAAAATCGAATAATTTCCGGGAAAACCTTAAAAACAGCCCTTTTCTATTTCCCATACAAACGTTTTCTAGAGTCAATTTGAACTTTATTGCTATTCAATAAAGTTTAGGTGTGTTCCTAACGGCTGATGGCTGAGCTACAAAAATTTGCATGTTGATTCGTAATGACCTCCCCTGATGCACCTCGAAGCCGGATTTTCGAATTTTGTTTTAGTTTTCTTTTAATTAATTAAAATGTTAAAATAAAAACCTTCTAATAACTGATAAATTGGCCATTTAATTTTAATCCTTAATTTAATTGTTGCCAAAAAAAAATTATTATTTTTTGGACAGAAAAAAAGAAAAAAAAACGTGAACAATAAAAATTACATTTATTTAAAATATTTAATTTTATTCCTTAATTTAATTGTTGCCAAAAAAATTATCATTATTTTTTCGAAAAAAAAAAAACGTGAACAATAAAAATTACATGTATTTAAAATGAGGAAAGTAAATTAAAAAAATTAGAAATATCAGTCGTGTCGTTACAAATAAGATACCAAATGAAAGATGCAATTTTTGTGAATCCAACGGATTAAACAGCTTATCGATCGGACAATTAGATTTTTTAAAATTAACTAATGTATGTATTTTATAAATTTTCTTTCACAAACACAAACGTGTAGTATACAGCCTGTACAACACTAGACCAAATTGAAGTTCAAATTTCATCAATATTTAAATAAATAAATGAAAATAAAAATATGCTTAATGGGAAATATATATAACCATTAAAAGTTTAGTTGTCTAAAATATGTCAGAAATAGCGCTCATAGCATATTGTTACAAGGTATTAAGTCTTATTTTTACAAGGGATAAAATCTAAAATGGTGACAAAAATTCAAAAGTCGCCAAAGAAGGCTATAATAAGGCGGTACTATGATCATGCTTACAAACCATGAATACTAATAACCACACAAAATTAATTGTCTCATGCAACAGACGTAGCCGGTCATAGCATATTATAATATTTAGCGTGAAATTGTTATCATTTTTATGGTTGATCGGGGATAAACAAAATAAACATAGGAAATAACGTAAAAGCAAATATTATGTGCACCACGTATAGTGTTGTTCATATGTAACTGGGATTCAAATATAAAGGGGATACTTCATTTTTTTTTTTTTTTCGATACTATCTATTTCGAAACTGTTATCTAATAAGGACTTAATGCAAGCCTATTGGTAAACCATTGTCTCAGGTAATAGGGACAAGCGCCCGAGTTTTAGCGGATGACGAAATCGCTACCGAAGGCAGCAGGGATCCGAAGCGAGCTTTTGAGCAATTTTAGTATTTTATTTTATTTTTATAAAGCTATATAGAAAAGAGTTTCCTTTAAATTTAGTGACCAGCGAAGCGGGCAAAGCCTGCTAGTATATATATATATATATACATGATATTTATGAAATTCAGTATTCTAAGTATTGCTTGTTTGCTCGTTTTATTTCTGCGTGTGTTAAAAAATATCGTTTATTTGCATTTGAATGCAACCATTTAATAACATTATCCTTCCTTTATTTAAGCAATCACGTAAAATACATATAGATTAAGTTATAATTGAAGTTATCCATTGCTATGCAGCAATAAAGAAGTTAAATAGAAAAATCCCCTTTAAAACTACATCAATTTACGGAATATATGAAAGAAAAATCAACTCCACATTTTTATGAGCGGTGGGTGCAGGTCAGATATTGATTTGTTAGTGCACATTGTACAACACAGTCATATTTCGCCATAGGACAAGCCTCTATTTTAAATGACCACCTCTATATATAAAAACCTTGACAAATATTTTTGCAAAAGATAAGTGCATACAAAATATACAGGGTGTTCCGAAAGTCTCATGCCCCCTCCTAACTATGAAAATTATCTGAATTTTGAAAAATGGCGGATCACGTATTTAATGAATTCGAGAGAAACGTCTTTTGGTGAAAAAAGTTTTGCCCCGGGGGAAATAGGGGGGGGCACTAGGGGGGGGCGCTAGGTGGGCCGTTAGGGAGGGCAACATTAATTTTTTTCAAATAGGAAGGTATGTCTTGTGATACATCTCTGGAAACGTCTCTTCAAGACAGAGAATTTGATTTAAACAGTTTCGCTCTACAATGACTATTAAGGAGAGACATGAGTTTTTAAACTTTTGAAATGAGGATTCTATACTTATGTATCACCATTAATAATCCCTGCAGGACAAAACTATTTATACAAAATCCATTATATAGAACAGGCGTTTTCAGGGATGTATCACAAGACATACCTTCCTATCAGAAATTTTAAAGTTGCATTCCCTAGCGGCACACCTACAACCCACTTGACCGGTCCCAAACATTTTTGGGCAAAGTATGTCTTGTGATGCATCCCTGGAAACGTCTCTTCAAGACGATGAATTTAGTATATTAAGTTTTGTCCTGCAGCGATTATTAAAGGGGATACATAAATATGGAATATCCATTTCAAAAGTCTAAAAACTCATGTATCTTCTTTAACAATCATCGTACGGCAAAACTATTTATATCGAATTCATTGTCTTGATGAGACGTTTCCAGGGATGTATCACAAGATATACCTTCCTATTTGAAATTTTAAAGTTGCATTCCCTAGGATCCCTCCTAGCACGCCGGGCCCAAACTTTTCACCAGAAGAAATTCATGTCGAATTTCGGCTCGAATTCATTGAACATTTGTTTAGCCCTTTTTCACAATTCCAACTGCTTTTTAAGTTAGGAGGGTGTGTGGGACTTTTGGAACACCCTGTATATGTATATTCGTATTCACATTTTCTGCAAGAGTTTATATATATAATTTTGAAGAGGTGTAACAAAAATTACGTTTTTCATCCCGTAGCAACTACGGTTTTTTCATCTATTCATTTTCATTTAGTTTCCTTTTATTGGGTGCCATAGTTTCAATCTGATTTTGGTAGTTTAAAATAATATTACCTAAATTATTGGCAATTTTCAAGCCATTTCACTTTTAGGAAAAAATTTACGAAATAAAAGATATAAATGTGGTCACTTAACTTAAATGATGTATTTTTGAAGAATGGGTTTACAAAATTATAATTTATGATTTTAGATGTTTATGAAGAAATGTACTGAAATATATATACATATATATATATATATATATATATATATATATATATATATATAGAGAGAGAGAGAGAGAGAGAGAGAGAGAACTATTAAAATGAATTTATATATTAAATATAAATTTAAAGGCTAGAAAAGTTAAAAGTAGAATTACAAACCAATGATCAAAATTGCAGCAAAAGGAAATGCAAAACTTAAATGTAGGAATATATAAACAAATGTATGAAAATAAACCCCAAAAGACACTGAGATCTTCATCAGGGGGGGGCCCGTCAGTGTAGGGGTGAAGGAGAAGTTTCATAAAGGACAGTAGAATTTAGCTAATAACTATCCTTAGCCCCCAACTTCTCACCAAACTCTCTCGGTTTGTTCTACTTCCTCATTCAAGGACGATGTTTAAGTACCGACAAGTAGCCCCGTCGGCAGAAGAAAGGTGTTATTTTATTTAATTTTATACTTCTTGTTTACCTTCAGTAATTCTTTATTGTATTGTATATTTTTAAATGAATTGATGTAATTTTTTAACTGTTTTAGTATTTTATACATTATATATATTTTTTTTATTTCTCTTCAGTTGTTTTTGGTTTTCTGTTTGGTGAGAAGTTGGGGGCTAAGAATAGTTATTAGCTAAATGCTACTGTCCTTTCAGAAACTTCTCCTTCACCCCTACACTGAGGGGCCTCCCTGATGAAGATCTCAATGTCTTTTGGGGTTTAATTTCATACATTTGTTTATATATTCCTACATTTCTATATTTCTATATATATATATATTACGAAAACAAATATAAAAATGAAAGGGGTTATTATAACATAGTGATATTTTTCTTATTAAATATATCTCAGGAAGATGCACACGAAGTTCATAAAAAGTACCTAATTTATGTTCCATCCTTGTTTTTAATCTTTTTTTAAATACTGTGTATTGTTTTGATACCTGTTAATTGTTTTTTTTTTTTTTAACTATTTAAGTTTATTTGATAAAAATGCATTTATTGTAGGTCGATGATATAAAATGATTCGAAATTTGATAACAGACTCGTGTATCTCTACCAAAGCTAAGTTTAATAGTGATTTATATTTGAAATGTATCAAAGATAGATATTTTTTTTTTTTTTTTTTTGGAAAGAAGTTGCTCTATAAAAACACAATATTTCTGTTACAATATTATACATGACTGCTGAGTTCTTTGCAATTGATATTCTCATTCTTATTATTTGCTTATTTATTTATTTATTTATTTATTTAAGATTTTCCTTTTTCTAAATGAGTAATAATTATATATTTTAATTTCAAAAGCTTTCTCCACAGTTGTAATTAGACATTTATTATAGTTAGACAAACATTAAACTAATACTGCTATAAGACACCAAAATTTGTAGAGCATTTTCATAATGTACTTAAAAATTTCAGTATTATTTATAGTGTTGTTTCCAAAGAAGCATTTAGATTTGAGTAAGGCGTCTTTACAATCCGGTTATTAAATGTTTTTATTTCCTATATTAAAAGTATTAGTTACAATATATAAATATACCACCATTATTCAATTATAAAATAGGAGTATATTTTATATTGGTAAAATGTCTAACCAATCTTAACGTAATTAATCTTAACGATATATATATCTATTTTTTTAATCATTAAATAATTGGCAATTTCTTTTTTCTCAGATTAGTATGAACATTTAAATAAAATTTGTTTTAAAATGTATGTGGAATTAGAAAAATACGGAAGCTTATGATAACGACACACAAACACAATTCTATATTTATTTTTTTATCATTCATTTTGCCCAATTTATGCCTTATCAGAATTAGTAATTTTACATTCGGTTAATTCATAATTATTAAACAAATTATCTGAATGCACATTCTTGTTTATGATACCAGATTATGAACACGAAGACAAATATTCACCGTTTAGAGGATATGTACGGCTCATATATATGTAATTCATCATTGTGTTCTTAATATATCAGCGTAATCAAGTGAAATCCTTTGAGCGAAGAGTGAATTGCATGGAAACTGTAAATTGGGGAACAATGATTAAGAGTAATATGAATAATTAAGAGTAATTAAGAGTAATATGCATACTAAATCTGTAAAGTGCTAGGTTCCATGAACTGAAATCGTTATTTATCTGTGTAACGTATTTAGAGCACGTCGTTTCAGAGGATAAAGAGTAAATAATAATACACGATACACGAGTGATGTTTTTAATTAACTTAGATATGATGTGAAATTAACATAAAAAATTCCGAGTACATTTTTATTATTTTTATTATAATTATTATTACTATTTTGTATTGGTTTCATAACTCTTAGTAAAGTGGTTAAAATTATATATTTTAATACTACTATACATTTTAATGTTTAAAAACAGTCTTTAAAAATTATGCATATGAAATCATGCAAAGAAATCGTGTAGATTAACACAGCGTATCATAAAAAAAATATTGATGAAATTTTAGGCCCTTTCTTTTCTTTCTTTCTTTTTGTTTCTTTTTGAATATACCGAATAATTTGAGTTGCATTTAACTATTTTTATTATTATTATTATTACTATTATTTTCGTTAAAATACAAGTCTTTAAACAAACAAGTAAACGTTCAAAAGTTGTCGTCTTCAAAAAAAAAAAAAAAAAAAAAAAAAAAAAAAAAAGTGATTCTACTCTTTATAAAACACCAGAAAGTGAAAAAATTATCGGCTGAAATGAATTATAGCTGCCACAAAAAATTATTAAAATTAAGCATATTTGGCGATTTCACACTGTTAGGAGATTGATTTTGAGTACTTGGCGGAGAAGCAAAACACGGTTCTTTTCGTACATGGCAACCTCGGTGCTATCAAACTTATCGCCTAACAGGGCTAAATCGCCAAAAATGTTTAATTTTGATAACATTTTGTGGTCGCTGTAATTCATGTCCTCCGATATCTTTTTCACTTACTCATGTTTTATGAAGAATAGAATCGCATATATTTTTTTTCAATATTTTTTGAAGACGACACCTTTTAAATGTTTCCTTGTAAGTATAAAAGAGCCACTTTTAAGAGTACTTTTAAACTTTCAAGTATATTTATATCTATATTATTTGCTGTTACTCATAAACGAATAGTTGTTTATCGCAAAAAATATAGGATAATATTTTACTCTTTTTTTGTTTTAGATTTATATATATATATATATATATATATTCTTTATTAATGCTAGTATGATGCGTGCGCCTTCTCCTATTTTTTTCTATAGAAATTCAAACAGAACAAATTGTTTATTAGAATTATTTTGCATGATGAATGATGTCGATTTTCTTCAAAACATAATATAACACTTAATGTCTAAACAAAGCCAATTTGTGCCGATATATGAGGAAATGCTTTTTTTGTTTATGTATATATATATATATATATATATATATATATATATATATACATATCAATAACATTGTTTTAAATTTTCATGAATCTATGGTTCAATAAATCATTTTAAAATTATTGACGAGTTCTTTTGAATGACACATACATAAAAAAAAATTACATCCACCGAGAGATACTTTCTTTCCGCGGGAGAAGCGATGCTTCTGCATGTAAGCTTATTTTTCATAGTATGCTACTACTTTCATGAATAGTTCTTATTAGTTTGAGAATAATTTGGTGAATTTCTTTCATGTACATTTATTTGAAGTTTTGTGCTACATTGCCATCCTAAAAACTATATTAAAAAAATGGTTTAACTGTATCACATGTCGAGTGATTGATTCAAAAATATAGCCAGTACCAATTTATAAAAACAAGGCAAAAAACAACGTCTAGAATGCAAATAATAATAATAATAATAATAATAATAATAATAATAATAATAGGAAAGCAGACAGTTGTTTCGGTAGCATTTAGCGTGTCATCTTCAGTGCATAAAGAAATGGGAAAAAAAGACTCTTACATATATGAAAGGGATTGGACTCAGCTAAGGATGATCAGCCAATAGAATTTCGCGGAATGGGGATGATTTACCAATAGGAAATTACGAAAGACTAGTTGTGGCAAATATGGATAAAATTAAGAAATTGTGGACTGAATGTAAAGTTTCCAGCAAGCAGGTAAATGCGGTACACTGAATTCACAATTAACAATATTTTAAAAATTTTCATAAGTATAAAAAGCTCCAAAAAAGTCGAGTTCGTGAGGGGATTTAGAACTGATTTTTTTTTTTTTTTTTTTAATCTGAATAAAATTTAAACATATAGTTTTCCTCCTACTTAGAAATAGCTGATTTATTAGTTTCTTGCTTCTGGAAGTAATTAATATGTTCTTTCACTCGAAATTTAAGACAACGTTTAGTTTGTATGATAAATCACACTGGCAGTAAATGCTACAGACGATCCAAGAATTATACATATCCACAGGATCATTTAATTGAGAAAAGGGGAGTTTATTGAAATGGGAAAAATTATTTTAAAATCATATTGTTTGAGAATTTTAGCTACAGCATCACTAGATTTTGAAAAATAGTGTAAAGCGATACTGATATTAGAAGAGACGGATTTAGTTAGAGACTGATTTTTTACATTTTTATATAGTAATTTTTGAATTTACTTAATTATTTATATATTTTTATATATAAAAAAAAAATAATTTTTATTTCTTGTATAAATCATTTATCGCATTGCAAAAACAAAGAAAAATAACGAATAGGATGCTTATAAACATTAAAAAAAAAAGAAAAAAAAACTGTGTATGTAAAATTTCCAGCAAGCGGCAAATGTGGTATAGTTGAATCACAATTAACAATATTTTAAAGTTTTTCATAAGTATGAAACACTTCAAAGAAATCGAATTAGTGAGTGGATTAAGGCCTGCAAATTATTTTATTTGAATTTATTTATTTTATTTGAATCATGGTTTTCCTCCCAGCAATGCTTAAAAATAGCTGATTTATTAGTTTCTTGCTTTTGGACGTAATTAATATGTTCTTTCAGGCGGAATTTAAGACAACGTTTAGTTTGTATAATAATCCACGCTGGCAGGAAATGCTACAGATGACCCAAGACTTATACATATCTATAGGATATGTTAATTGAGAAAAGGTGAGTTTTTTGAATAGAGAAAAATTACTTTAGTACAACATCACTAGATTTTGGAAAATTTAGTAAAACGATACTGGTATTAGAAGAGAATGATTTAGTATACAAAGTACGAGAAAGTTGTAAATACTGGATAGTTTTATCCATAACGGAGGGTAATAACCTCTGTGAATTGCTATGGCTTTCAGATATTTTATTTTAGACCTTAATAAATGAGGATCGGATCAAATAATAAGAGCACGGTTAACAAAAATATAGAAAGCTGCCATTTTTCTGGTAGGTGGGTGACATGAACGCGCATGAGGAGGTAGAGAGACTGCAAAATCTTTACGATAGGTGGTGGTGAAAAATCCATCTACTGTGCGTGAAACAATGTACCAAGGAATTGAAGTGAGCCATTAGTTTCTATTTCATACGTAAATTTGTTATTACTGTTTATAGAATTTATAGTTTGTAAGATCTCGTGAATATAGTGACGATATGTGTCGGCGAGCATGAATGTGTCTTCAGTGTAATGGGTCCAGAAAAAGGAAGTCATTTTCTTAAAGAGCTTGCTTTCAAAATAATGCATATAAATATCAGCGAGAATCTGGGAGAAAGGAGAACCCGTTACTAAACCTTCAGATAAAAATTTATCTCTTCTAATATCAGTTTTACCTTATTTTCCCTAGTTTTACCCTATTTTTCTAAATCTAATGATGCTGTTGCTAAAATTCTCAATATTATTTTTAAATAATTTTTTCACCTTCCAATAAACTCACCTTTTCCCAATTAACAGATTCTATAAATATGTATAAGGCATCTATAGTATTTCCTGCCAGTGTGGTTTATCATACACTGGCAAAATAAAACGCAGTATAAATTCTGCCTTAAAAAACATATTAATTATATACATTCCGTAAACAAGAAACAAAAAAAAAAATGGCTATTTCTAAGCATTCATGGGAGGAAAACCATAATTTGAAGTTTGATTCAGTTAAAGTAATTTTCAGTCTTAAATCACTCACAAACTCAATTTTTTTCAAACGTTTCCTATTTAATTTTTTTTTTTTAAATATTGTTAATTGTGGTTTCGCTGCACCCCATTTATCATATTGTTAGAAATCTTACATTCAGTACACTTTTTCTGAATTCCTTCCATATTTTTCGCAACAAGTTTTTCGTAATTTCCTATTGAAGAGTCACCCACATTCCATGTAATTCTATTCGCTGACCACCTTAAGCTGAATTCATTTCATTTCCTATATGTAAGAGCACTTCTCTCTCATTTCTTTATGCACTAATGACAGTACGCTAAATGCTACCGAAACAGATATTTGCTTTAACGTTATTTATTTTTGACGTTCTAGACGTTGTTATTTGACTTGTTTTTATAATCTCATGCTGAATCTTCTATTAATATTCAGTAGCAATTTAGATAAAGATCCAACTAAATGCCAAGTTTTTAAATTTCGTTCGTTGGTTTTAGGAGGTCGAAATATTTATGATACAGAGACAATAACGCACACGCATGAATAGACTTTCCTAAATAATCAAATCATGTTCAAGACATATCGAAAAGGTATGTCCTTTAAAAACCATAGGTAAAGGATTTTAACAAATACAATATTTTCTTGCTACAGATTTTAAAGAAACTAAATATATTTACATAAAATTAAAATATGAGTAGAATTTTAAAGCGTGTAAAAGAAAATTTTATATTTTTGAAATTCGTTTATTAATTGTTACCTAATTTTCGCAGTCGTATGATCGTAATTTTCCTTAGAAAAGTTTAAAATAAAAAGTAAAATTCTTAAAAAAAAAAGAAAAATAATGTCTAGGCAAATGATTAAAACTCAGAGACTGCCCTATATCTTTGGAAATATGCCAAAATGAGCACCAAGATTTGTAAAGAAAAAAAAATCAACTGATTGATGATGCCTAGTTTTTATGCTGATAGAACTGTTATAAAAAATACCATTTCGCTGTTTAAGTGATAAAAATAAATCATTTATCACTCCGTATGTCTCATGAGGTACAACCCCTGGCAAAAAGTATCCGATCACTGAAAGATGTGTCTAAGATACGTTACTATAAAAGGCTATTTTTCTAAAAATTTATTACATTTTTTAAAATAAAGTTTTTTATTACAAAAGTATCTTACTTTGTGACATGATAAAAAATAATACCATAAATTGCAATTAATTTTTACAATACAGAGGAAAATTAATATAAAGTATTCAAAGAAAAAAATGTCCGATCATCACATAACCGGGAAAAAAATATTCGATAAATTTCAATTTAAAACTTGGTTGGTCCTCCTTTTGCTCTAATAACTGCCTTTAAACGGCGGGGCATGGATTCAACAACCTTTTCACATAAATGTGATGGAATTTCCTTCCAGCTTTCCTTGATGGCTAGACGAAGTGCATTCATATTGGTCGGTCTTCTCTTTTCTATATTATTTTTCCAAACATTCCAAATATTTTCGATCGGATTAAGATCAGGACTATTTGCAGGCCAGTTCAGAGTCTTTATTGGAGAATTTCCGTTTTTATTTAAGAAATCCTTGACCCGTTTACCTCTATGGCAGGACGCATTATCATCTTGAAATAGGAAATCGGAGGAGTCACCAAACGCTTCCTCGATGCTAGGTATCAAATAATGCTCTAAAATGTTAACATATACTTCTGAATTGATTGTTTGCAACACTATACACAATTTACCAACTCCTTGAGATGTCATGCAACTCCACACCATAAATGAAGGCTGATATTTAGCTTTAGTTTTTAGGCAATCTTCTTTGAACTTTTCATCAGCTCTCCTCCACACAAACATTCCAGGGTTATCCCCAGTTCCTAGACAAACACGAGATTCGTCACTGAAAATAACCTTCTTCCAATCATCAGAAGACCAGCATTTGTATTTCTTGCACCATTGAAGACGATTTTTCTTGTGTTTCTTAGTCATATATGGCTTGGTTTTGGCTTTGCAGAAGTGATATCCTTTATTATTTAAACGATTTCGCACTGTACGTGCACATACCTTTACTCCATACTTTGACCACTCGGCATTCAGTTGTTTAGACGTACACCTTCGCATAGATTTGGCAAGATCAACTAATTTCCTGTCTTGTCTACTTGATGTTACTCGTGGTCGACCGCTTCGAGGCAGATTTCTTACATCATTTCTTAAGCGATATTTCTTCCAAATTTCGCAAACAGTACTTTGAGCACATCCAAATGTCTTAGCAACCTTTCTTTGGGAAATTCCGCTTTTTAAGCGTTTAACAATCAAAAGTTTTACATCATTAGATAATTCTCTCTTTCGAGCCATACTTCAGCAGATGCGAAACTAACTTGTAACTTTCAAACTACAATTTGA
This sequence comes from Salticus scenicus, assembly GCA_963930645.1. NCBI lineage: Eukaryota > Metazoa > Arthropoda > Arachnida > Araneae > Salticidae > Salticus > Salticus scenicus. The sequence continues at coordinate 226,970,939 of OZ005656.1, read as the reverse complement.
CCTTTTATACCGTCTTCTTCGAACTTGAACGCATGCGCCGAGTAAAAAAAATTTGCATATATCATTTAACTGTGTTGCTTTTGTTTGCGATCAAATACTTTTTTCTCCACACAATGATGATCGGAAATATTTTTCCTTTGTGATTCAACGTATTTTCTCGTGTAAACTCTTAACTGATATTGTAATTTCTATTACTATTTAATAGAATTTGACAAAATTAGTCATATTTCACAAAAGCATACTCATAGGTTTGAAAAAAGTTTGAATTTGTGAAAAAATAACCTTATGTTTTAACGTATCATAAGCACTGTTTTCGGTGATCGGATACTTTTTGCCAGGGGTTGTAGATTAGTATCCTTAGGTACAATAGTTGATACGTTCCATTATTACACTAATATTACACTAACTTTTAGAAAAGTTATATTACATCGAGAAATAGTCTTTTTTATGTAAAATATATTAAATTAAACTATTTTGCCTTTATTGGATAAATTTGAATAATTATCATACACACAACGTAATATAAACATTTTTTTTTTTTTTTTTTTTTTTTGTTACCTATAAATTTTATATATGATTTTTAGGATTTTTTTTTTTTTTTTTTACATTTAAAAAAAAATAATTTTTGAATTTACTTAATTATTTATATATTTTTATAAAATTTAATTTTTATTTCTTGTATAAATCTTTTAACTCATTGAAAAATTAACGAATACAATGCTTATAAACATACAAAAGAAAAAAAAAAAAAAAAAAAAAAAAAAAAAAAAAACATCTTTTATATCTATAGCCATTTCAGTTTCTGAGTGTGATTCTTTTCCTTTTTTATATAAAACTAATTATTTTATAAAAGAAAAATAAAATAAAGGTACATAAATAATACATAATTAAAATTTATTATATAAATCCCGAAATAATTAATTAGTATAAAAATTAATGGCCGCAGAGTGTTCTATATATAGCATCAATAAAAATTGATTTTTTTTCGAAAATTCGATTTTGGTGTGTCGATATGTTTTGAAGTTTTTGAGGTTCCTTGAGTTATTTATTTTTATTTTTATGGAGATATATGTATGTGTATGTACAATCGGTAACAATAGTGTCCGAACACTAGGAAAATTTCCTATGTAAAAAAAAAGTACTCTTAATACTGTTTTATTAAATAAATCCTTGTCGAATTCTATTCTTAGTCAGTGTAAGAATATGATTCGATAAGGATTTATTTAACAAAACCGTATGAAGTGTACTTTTTTTACATAGGAATTTTTACTAGTGTTCTGACACTTTTGTTACCGACTGTATGTATATATGTTTGTGACTGAATAAGATAATGTCTTTACTCTTTGTCTGAATAATCTTAAAGTTTGTACGTATGTTATATGTCACCGTAACATGAACTGTATAGATTTCAGTGAATTTAGCAATTATAGTTTTTGACAGGGACTGAAAGAAATATTCTTTATCATTCTGGACTATAGGTTTAAAATTTTTAATATGCGATAACGTCTAATCTCCTCATTCGAATGAACTGAAAAATTTTATACATGTTATACGTCATGTAGACCTCTGTAGAATTTTGTGATTTTGGTACGTATAGTTTATTACTGGGACTCAACGAAACTATCCTTACCATCATGGCCTATGTGATGAAATTAATTGAAGTTCATTGCGCCTAAATACATTTATTTAATTAAGATTTAAATTCATATTCAATTTATAAATCACAGTCACCTGAACTGTTTACATTTTTTAGAATCTAGCACTTATAGATTTCTAGAGCAACAAAATGATTTTATTACTATTATTATTATTATTATTATTATTATTATTATGACCTATGAACACAATTTATTTTAAAGTGTAAGCGTTTATTTAATGACTTCTTTTAATTTAATTTAATTCGAAAACGTTAATTATTTAAAGTTCGGATAATCGAAGAGAGACGGTTTTTTAACACTTTACTCACATTATGTTTCCTGTTTTTCCGATGTAAATTGTTGCCAATTGCCCATTGGGCTACATTGGTGCGGCAAAAAGCCCAACCAACCAACCAATTTAAATTTTCTTTAATAGTGACATAATGGCATATTATGCCTAGTAACTGAAGCACGGTACATAAATGTTAATAGTTTAAATGCTTACTAATATTTTTTCTGCAAAATGACACTAAGTAAATATAATTTAACTCGTGTTAGAAATAATTTATGTACTACATTATAAGTACTATTTAAATGTGACATAGGTTTTTATTTATTTATTTATTTTTTTAATTTCATATGTAAGCAAGCATATTTATCATTAAATTACAAAAATATATTTAAAGAATATTACTTATTTTTACAAATATAATTTAACAAAAAAAAAAAAAAAAAGACGGGAGGATATTAATGCACGATGACAAAGAAATTGAAACAACATTTATTCTTATATAGGAAATATTCATAAGGAAATCCTAATAAATAATTGCAATTACAAAATTAATAGGTTAGAATAAATAAATCTGAACACAAATTTAATTAAAAACACATTCGGTTAATCCATGTTAGTAAAATACTTTTTTAATCGATAATGTATTCTGCATTTTAATATAAATTAATAACATATTGCATAAGGAACAGCTTCTTTATGTTCATCAGCAAGACAGATTTGTAGAAAGGCCCGTTTTATATCAGAACAAAATGCTATTGCATTTAACTTAAAATTAATTAATTTACCCAAAAGATCCGAATTCCAATTTATTCCTGCCCATAGGCAATCATTCAATGACAACTGATTATTTTGATGATACCCTGAGTCAAACACTATTCTTGTTTTGGATGTTAAGCTAGATTCCTTCCTTATTTCCTGATGAGGTAAATAATAAACAGGTTTTTTTAAGTTATTTCCTGCTGTACTGGGTTCAACTGTTTCTATTATTATTATTATTATTATTATTATTATTATTATTATTATTATAATTACGAGTAATCTCTCTATACTGTTCATATAGTTCTCGATCATGCTTAAAACGTCTCAAAAAATTTAAAATCGTTGCTTCGCTAGAGTGTAATCATAAGAAATGTCATTAAAGGGTCTTCTAAAGGGCAAATGTACAACGTTTATTTTTAAACTGAATCGTTTCATTAAAAAATCCCATAGATTCAACTCGTTCTTTAGCTTTAGAGTGTAACTAAGGGAATCTCGAAACACTCTTTCAAATTATACAATTCTGTTTCTTCAACCTTTCTGCAGGCTAGCCAACCAAACTGAGTTTCCTTAAACAATAGATCGTCATTTATTTTTTATGTATTATCCTTTAAAAATTAAAAAAAGATATTAATTTTTTTTTTTTTTTTTTTTGAACTGATTAACATTTGTATTTCATTAGGTTCAAAAAATGTCTCGTCACTCAATATCAAAAAGTCTGGAATTTTTATATTCGAAATGTTTAATTTTCTTGCATGGTGTAAGCCGTGTAATTTTATGAACAATCAAAAATTCTACTGGTTCACAAAATTAACAATCTTCATTTGAAATAAAGGTATTATATTTAATTCCAACTTAATATTTTGAGTCAACCCATTCAAACCTGAAACTGGGGGCTTTATTTTTTACTTTTTAATTCCTAAACTGTCGCTCATCTGTTCAGTTAATACGTACACACGTGAAGCGGAAACCAGAACTTATCTCATTTTCATACTTTTTTTTTATTTTCACACTGAACATAAATATAAGCTATGGAAAACAGAATACTTTTTTTTTTTTTTTTTCCGCTATTATTACTCAAAACAGAAGCATTTAATTGCGCAACCCTGTTTTCTACATCTGGTAATTTGGATGAATTTGTTACGTCTGTGTGTAAAACAGGGGCTTTGGCCGCAGAAGAAAAACATAATAATCTGTTATGTTTCATTCAAGTACATTTGAATTTCGATTTTTGTGTTTGTGTGTGTGTGTGTGTGTGTGAGTGGTTTAAAAAAAAAACATATATTACAAAGCTTGTGAAGGCGAATTATATCTTTCATCAATGTTTAATTACAAAAATGTCTCACATTTATAAATAGATTGATAAGTATTTTTACAAACGACACAATCCTTCAGTGTACTTTCATGCATCAAGAGAGTTTTAGACTTATTAATAGGGGCAAGTTTTTGTTGGTATTTTTATTTCCACTAGTCAAATTCGTTCTATAAACATATAATAAAACATTCACGTTGTTCCAAGAATTAAATAAATTTTTCGAAGGTGGGAACATTTTTGGATTTATGGGATAACTAAAAATTTTTTATAGATTCTCTAGATAGCTTTTTCACGAGAATATTTATAAGAAAAATATCTGATAATTTATTTTGTTCATATTTAAGAACTTTAAAGGCACGAATACAGTCAATCATATTCCTAATTTCTTTAGGATTTTCAGTTTGAATTTTCTCAAAATTTAGAATATTTAGAATATGAAAATGAACAATTAATCTCTCGTTATTATAGAGATTTCTAATGCTTTTTATAAAGATTCAAATGTATCAGAATTACTAGCTAAATTTTGAGCATCATATTTGGGACAAGATCTAAGATAATATAATTTTTTAGACGGATTAATATGAACATTATTGCTTATCAAATCAGGAAACTGTTCTTTAAAAAACTGAATTCCTCATATTTTCCTGAAAATTCAGGCAATACTAAAGGATGAATTTGAGTTATCATTTCGAAGGCACCTTGAGATGAATTTTCAGTCGCATTTTATTATTATTATTATTATTATTATTATTATTATTATTAGAATCAAATTTCTTATAAGAATTAATTAGGACATTAATTCTTACCTCTAATTTTTCCAGACGATCTTCACAAGCATCGATATTATCATATATAGTTGCTTGGTCAGTATCTTTTAAATCTTGAATTTCGTAGCATTTTTGTTTCAATTCATCAATTTTACTTTGTAGTAATTCCACATTTTTTAAAATTTCAGTTTCAGTTCCACTACATCAATTTCATAATTTTCGGCATTCGCGCCTTATATATATATTTTGTTGAATTAAAGTTTAAATATACTAAAGTAGCTGTGCAACTTTAATAAGAATTTAAAAAGAAAAATTACGTGGCAGTTATTCATTTGCTGTGGAAGATTCCATGAAAAAAACCTTCTGTATATTAATAAACACGTTATTTGAACATGAATATTTACAGATGAGAAAGAAAAATTAAATAGACCAGCGTACTTTGCTGGTAAATAAAAGTCGAAACTACATATTACAACGTTGAAAATAGAAGAGAACAAATAACAGATGCAAACACCTTTTAAACATAAACAATCTTCATTTGCCAATTGGTAAACTAGCTTCTTCAATACAATTGGCTGACTGTCTTAGAACCATGGACATCGTTTTTGGTGAGAGTGAACAATAACAAGAGCAGTAACTGTGTGATTCACCCCTATTACTCACATGTTTACCATTTCAGCCATTCACATTTGTGGAATAAACTTGAACATGAAGATAAACAAAAATGCGGTAACGAGAGCGATAAAAAAATAAAAAAAGGAAGTCATATCAAACTAAATTTAATTTAAATAATTTACTTTATAATACATATATAAATATTTTAATAAATTAACTTTAATTACACTATATAAAAATATAGATATGATTAAATATTTATGATATGACTTATAACAATTTTCAATCCTGGTTATATTTCCTTTTAAGGAAGATTTTTATTTATTATGTTTGTCTAAATCGCTTGTACGACATCCGGCTCGATGGACCAAATATGTATATTCACTAGTTGAATTTACTCAGACGAACCATCTTCGTTGCATTTTTAACATTTTCAATCTATACGATCACATACATCAAGTATTTACACTGACCACAACAAAACACTGTAACATTCATAATAGGTTGTACATTAAATAATAACTGTGTGCATCAATAAAATTTAAAGTTCTTTCTTGCCCACGCCTATTGTACTTGGCTTCTCTGGGCCTTCTGCCAAACATTTTTTCGGAACGGAGATGCGTAAGTGGTGCGCATGCACCGACATTAACTTTCAGGTGATATACAGGTCTGCAATATTTAAGCCATAACATTATTTTTCATTGATAGCGGAAGCACTTCACTGTGATATTTTACCATGTCCAAGAAAGCTGCTCAGGAATTGCAATTAATTGCTCATAGCCGTAAGGTAAATAATGTATTTTTTAAGCTAAATCTTCATTACTTGGTCTGTTATATATTTACACGTTTTGTGTAAATATATAACAAAATCAAGTTTTTAACGTTTAATCTTTGTCTGTGTCTGTTACAGTAAATTAAAACAAACAATTGCCGGCGATCCAAATGTTCTATTTTGAAGTTAATATGTTTGTTACTAGAAAAATTTGAAGGAATATTAAGTGTGAAAGTTTGCCTGCATAATTTTTAATGAACATTTGAATTTACTAACAGATTTTAATTCTATATTGATGTAGGCACAGTAATGAAACGGTGGCTTGTGCGGTGCGTTAGCCTTCCTCACATAGAATTATTTCTTAAATAAATCTGTTCTGAAATCTAATTTGAAATATTTAACATGGGTTTGCATAATAGTACTCGTTATCTTACTCCTTAATCACCAACCTGTATTTATAGTACTAAATTTGAGGCTAAAATAAAGCCGTGCGAGGGACACACCAGATTATAATAATAATAATAATAATAATTATTATTATTATTATTTTATGAAATTGGCTTAATACATTGAAAGCTTGAAAGTGTCTATGAACAACTAGAGGGATCAGTGTGTAAAATAAATGGCAAAATAATAATGATACATGAATGCCACGCAAATACCACGCAATATATATATATATATATATATATATATATATATATATATGTGTGTGTGTGTGTGTGTGTGTGTGTGTGTGTGTGTGTGTGTAGAGAGAGAGAGAGAGAGAGAGAGAGAGAGAGAGAGATAAATAGATAGATAGATAGATTTTGAAAACAAAGACTTAAACCGCCAACTTAATTGATTGTTTTTCGTTTTACATTAAAATATGTATTATGAAAATTATATTCGAACCTGATTGCATAAGAATTATTTTTTTACGGATAACATTTTTTTTCCGCACTTTGTTGACCACTATGGCTGTACCAGATTTCTGATCTAAAACTTATTCTTGTTACTGACCCGATACAGCATATTTCAAATCTTAACTCTTTTCTTACAGTTACTACTTAAATTTTCTAATAAAATATTTATTCTTCAAAATAATAAGATATGGATGGGTCTCACCTGAAATCTTCTAATCCAAAAGTCCGGGTGTGGATGGGGCAACTATCATCCATTAAAGAAACAAAACTTGATGAATGTAGCACTTCTTAGATGAAAACAGAATTTTAATGCTTTGTTAGCATACACTTAAAATGAAAACGAAAACAGAACAAAAAATATCTACAGTATTTACAATTAAATATTAAATTAAATCTTAATATTAACGTTCTTAGATTGTCATTAGTTCTTAAATATTAATTCTAATTCTTTAAAAGTCTTAATTGTTCTGTTAAATTTAATAGTTCTGTTTTAGGACCGGGGCTTGTGTAAACACAACGATCTTAACGTAGCCCCATCTCCGTTCGAGGTCTTTTCTGTTCTGCTTCTGATTCTAAAAAGCACCTTTCTCGAAAAAGAGGCGCCCGTCTGTCTGGAAAGGCATTTGTTCTGAAAGCAGAAGAATGAACGGGGGAATCCCGACATCCTCCCACCTTGAGTTGCGACTAATCGGAGGAACTCAACAATCCAAGTTGAAGTCGGTGAGGGGGTTTCACCACACGGCCAGTTCGGGAGACCACCGGGGGTTTGGAAGTGGGATCATGGGTTCTGGAACTGGTAGGTTCTGGAGGGTCTTTCACAGGTTCCTTTTCTCTGGGGTTGAGTATCGGTTTCTGTGAGAGGTTCTTGTTTTCGGAAGTCGAAGGACTTAAATTTTCTTGAGGAGACCTATGTAAAGTGGGGTGATTCTTAAGTTCGGTACTGTCAATTTCTAAAGGAAACAATCTTTGTAATGGACGCAGAAAAAATCCATTTTCGGTCTTCACCTTAGCTAGACGTATCACATTATCTTTGCCTGGGTAAATTTCTATCACTCTTGCCAAAGGCCAGTGAACACGTTTCTTATTGAAATCTTCTAATAGGACAACATCGCCGACTTTCAATTGTTTGAATCTTTTGGTCTTAGATGCATGTTGACGTAATTGTCCTAAATATTCAGCTCTGAATCTGTTTCTTAGGTTTTCTCTGATTATTTGCCTATATCTGGCTCTGCGGTTAAGATCTTTAGAATCTAAAGCATCTAGGTCAGGTACTCCTGATGTTGGTAGTTCTCTTAGGAACATCATTGGAGTTAAAGGTAAGGGATCTGTGTTATCTTCGGAAACATAGGTTAGGGGCCGTGAATTAATCACTTGTTCACAGTCACAGAGTATGGTGTTAAGTTCTTCGTAATTCAAAGATGCACGACCTAAGTTTCTTTTCAGGATTCCTTTAACCATTCCAACAAGCCTCTTCCACCAACCTCCCCACCACGGTGCTGCAGGAGGATTGAATTTCCATCTGATCTTCTGGGTGGAAGCTACCTTGCAGATGGTTTCCCAATCTACACTCGAGAGAGCATTGCTGGTTCCTAGGAAGTTCTTCCCGTTGTCTGAATAGATGATGTAGGGTCTGCCTCGTCTTGCTATGAACTTTCTCAGAGACTGGATAAAACTTTCTGTAGACAGAGACGTAATGGCTTCAAGATGTATGGCTCGGTAGACAGCGCAAGTAAATAAGGCTATCCACGCTTTTGATCCATCAGAAAGATGAAGAGGACCGGCTAGATCTACGCCCACCACTTCAAAGATGGCTGCTTCTCGTACTCTGTCTTCGGGTGGTACTCCAGGTTCAACATCTATTTTGGAAGTCTGAAGTTTTCTGCAAATCACGCATTTTCTTATTGAATTTCTAATGGATTTTCTAGACTTCATTATCCAAAAATTTTCCCTAAGTAGTATCATTAGAGTGCTGACTCCAGCGTGCTGATTTTCTAAATGCTTCTCGAATACCAATCTTTGGACTACGGGATGCTTGTAAGGTAATATTATAGGATATCTGAAGTTTTCACTGTCGTTTCTTTGAATTATATTGGTCTTTACTCTTAAGAGACCAGCTTTATCTTCGACAGGCCTTAAATTTCTTAATTTTGGATCTGTTCTCCCTGAAAAAGATTCTTGTTGTACTAATCGTAGAAGTACATTTTCTGCTTTTGAAAATTCTTCAACTGAAATATCCAATTCGGATATTTTCTCTGTAGTCTTCGAATTATGATAAAATCTATATATCCAGGCAATGGTTCTAACTGTTTTCTTGTAAGAGGAAAAATACTGATAAAATCGATTGAAATTATCTTCTTTTTTATCTAAAAGATTTAGGATTGTCTTCCTTTTTTCGCTGTTTATGATTTCTTCGTTTGAGTCTTCTTCTATTTGAGGCCATTCATTTTCATGTAAATAAAGCCAACTCGGACCCTCCCACCATCTCGATTTCTGTAGTTGTTCAAAGGAACATCCTCTAGACGGGAGGTCCGCAGGATTCAAATTTCCGGGTACGTGTCTCCAATTGCAAACTTCAGTCAGATTTCGTATTTCTAACACTCGGTTATGTACAAATGTACCCCATTCTTGTTTTCTTCTAATCCAACCTAAAGCAGTGGTTGAATCCGACCAAAACATGGTATTTACATGTAAGTTTAAATCGTTCTGTACATTTTTGGCCAACCTAGCGCCAATAAGACAAGATAACAGTTCAAGGCGGGGTATGGTCAATTCCTTAATAGGTGCAACTCGACTCTTAGCATTGATTAACTGGATTTTGATTCCTTCTGAGGTCTCTACTCTTATGAATACGCAAGTGGCATATGCTCGCTTGCTGGCGTCAGAAAAAACATGTAATGATGTTTTCTTTTCTTTCTCTGGGCAAATGTTAAGCCACCGAGGTATTTTAATTTGGGATAAAAAGTTTATTCCTTTCAGCCAATTAGAAGATTGTTGTTTTAAAGTTTCAGGGAGCTCTTCGTCCCACTTCACCTTCTGAATCCACGTTTCTTGAAGGATTAGTCTGGGAACTAAACTGACAGGTGCTGTGAATCCCACAGGATCAAAAACTCTTTGGGTAACTGATAAAAGTTTTCTTTTTGTAAGGGGTTCACTTATCTTTAGGGGTTCTTCGATTTTACAAACTAAACTTTCATTTTTCAAATCCCAGAGTAATCCTAACACGGGAGCAAACCTCGGTTCATCTTCAGTTTTGTCGATCATAGCCTGGGGCCAATTCGATCGCCAGCATCTCAAGTTGAAATGTGCCGAAGCCAAAATTCCTTGAGATTCTGATATGAATTTTTCTGTTTCTTGAATTGAATTCAGGCTGAGGAGGGAATTATCTAAATAGAAGGAATCTCTTAAGAGCCTAGCTGTCTCTCGCCATTGTTCGGGAACATTTTCTAAAAGGTGATTTAATGTTGCCATAAGCAAAAAAGGGCTTGAAGTTAGGCCGAAAACCACACGACAATGTCTATAAATTTTTAATTTATTTTCGCTATTAAACCAAAAAAATCTCAAAAAGTCGCGATCTTTCTCTGTTATTTTAATTTGCAGGAATGCTTTCTCTATATCGGAAGAAATTCCTATCTTGTATCTGCGAAATCTATTCAAAATGCTAGGTATAATTTCTACAAGATTTGGTCCTTTTGTTAAACAATCATTAAGGGAGGGACTGTTTCTAGTGTGTGCTGAGGCATTGAATACTGGACGAATTTTAGTGGTTTCACTAGATTCTTTAACCACAGGTCTCTGTGCTAAATAATGTACCTTGTCCCTTTTCTGGTCCAATACCTCTTCTATAATCTGATTGTTTTCCCAGAAATCAAAAATTTCCCCATATTCCTTTTTCCTATCAGATTTGATTAATTTATTTTCCGTCTTGTACAGGCACTTTTCTGCCAACGAGTAATTATCTGATAAAATCGAATGGTCAACAGTCCATGGTAAATTGACTTCATATCGACCGCTTTTATCTCGTTTAACAGTTTCTAGAAAATAATTCTTGGTTTCTTGTTCTAAATCCTGTTTCGATTTATTATCTTCATTAGTAATTCCTAGAGTGTCAAGGCGCCATAAATCTGATAAACTGGCGTTTGACACGTGTAATGACAACGATAGACCCGCCAAAGAATTGTCCTGCTCACTCTTGTGACCCTCTGTCTTGCCCAAAATGGTCCAACCCAATTTAGTTCTGAATGTAGTTAATCCCAATTTTGGAAAATATTTTATGTCATCTGTGAACAGTTTAGCGGACATATCAGCTCCCAAAAGTATATGTACTTCGTCTGGATTTTTCTGATATAAACAGGATTTATTATTTCTAGGGACATCTGATAAATATACACCTTCCTTTTCTAAGAGTTTTACTAATTTATCATCGCGACATAAATTCACGCCTGTGCATATTTTCTCTTGATCTAGTGCTTGTATTTTACACTTAAACTTATTATCTAAACTCCCGATCGTAAATTCATAACGATTATGTTCAGCTGACATTTCCATGCCCCCAAAAAGACCATGTCTTATTGTTTCTTTATTCATTCTTTTTAATTTTAATTTATCAGCTGCAAACTTACTGATGTAACTATTATGAGATCCGGAGTCAATAATTAACCGAATATATGATGATTTACTATCATCTCTGTTAGAAATTGCTACTATTAACGTCTGCAAATAAACATTCGCTTGTAAATTATGATTCGATAACGCCAATTTAGATTGATCATTTCTTTCATAATTACTTATTTCCTGTTTCGAATCTTTATTTCCATTACACATTATGTCTGAATGTCTACGATTACATAACTTGCATGAAGTTTTTGATACACAATGTCTAGCTAAATGCGATGGTTGAAGGCATAAATAACACAATCCTTTCTTACGCAATAGATTAACTCTTTCATCAAATGGTAAATTACGAGTTTTGACACATTTGTTACTTAAATGCGATTCTGAGCAAAAATTGCACCTATCACTTTTATCTTCATTTAATAAATCACAAGCAGTAGGCAATTTCCGGTTCTGAGTATCAAATTTATTAACGCGGGGAGGAAAAACATCTCTACGATTTTGATTATCTAATCTTTGAGCTCGGGGGGAGAAATGACTGGCGCCGCTATCCTCTTGTCTGGTAGTTATTAAGCATTCGCGCGATACAAGTTGTTTATTTAAGAAAGATAATATATCTTTCACGCCATAATTAACACCGTGAAATTCCATATTAAATTGTAATGCTAAATCTTTAGGTAATATTTTTAGTAATATCGGTAACAATAAACTGCCGTAGCTATCCAAAGAAATATCTAATGATTCTAAACTTCTAATGTTAGTTTGGATTTCATCGTAAATTTTCCTGAGCGATTTAATGTCACTTGAATGTTTTAGTGGGGCAATATTTAATAATTTATTCAAATGTACATTCACTAATAGGTCTTGTTTGCCATATCTTTCTTTTAAAATATCTACTACTTTTATGTAATTACTCGCGGTAACAGAGAATCCTTCTATGCATTTTAAGGGGTCAGGTGCTAAAAATGATTTCAAATAATTAAATTTATCTACAGGATCTAAATTTTCATTGTTATGAATAGCCGTTTCGAATGACGACCAAAAAGGCAGCCATTCAGCTGCATTCCCGTTAAATTTAACTGGATCTAGCTGTGGGAGTTTAATGTGCATTACTTCTTTAGAAATAGGTCTTCTTTCGTTTTCTATTGATGAAACGCTTGTTTCACTTTTCTTTAGTTCTTTTAATTTTCTATTGGCTCGAAATCTCCAAGTAATTATTTTTTCACGATATTCATTAGCCGCTTCTAATTCGGCTTCTAATTGGAGCTCTTGAGTTAAAGTTTTAATCTCTGTATCTTTAATCTTTAACTCTATAGTAGTTTCATTTAATAATTCAATAGTTTCTTCTAAATCTACAGTATCTGGATCTATATCATCACATAAAGTTTTTAATTTCTCTATAAATTTATTTATACTGTCTCTTATGACAGCTCTTTCTTTTTTAGCTATTACTAAATTAGCCATAATAAATACAAAATTTAAAATTTTATAATATTATCTATCTTTTCAATTGTAAATAATGGATATAGTTGCCCACATCCCGTGTATGGGATGCCAAAAAAATATGGCTGTACCAGATTTCTGATCTAAAACTTATTCTTGTTACTGACCCGATACAGCATATTTCAAATCTTAACTCTTTTCTTACAGTTACTACTTAAATTTTCTAATAAAATATTTATTCTTCAAAATAATAAGATATGGATGGGTCTCACCTGAAATCTTCTAATCCAAAAGTCCGGGTGTGGATGGGGCAACTATCATCCATTAAAGAAACAAAACTTGATGAATGTAGCACTTCTTAGATGAAAACAGAATTTTAATGCTTTGTTAGCATACACTTAAAATGAAAACGAAAACAGAACAAAAAATATCTACAGTATTTACAATTAAATATTAAATTAAATCTTAATATTAACGTTCTTAGATTGTCATTAGTTCTTAAATATTAATTCTAATTCTTTAAAAGTCTTAATTGTTCTGTTAAATTTAATAGTTCTGTTTTAGGACCGGGGCTTGTGTAAACACAACGATCTTAACGTAGCCCCATCTCCGTTCGAGGTCTTTTCTGTTCTGCTTCTGATTCTAAAAAGCACCTTTCTCGAAAAAGAGGCGCCCGTCTGTCTGGAAAGGCATTTGTTCTGAAAGCAGAAGAATGAACGGGGGAATCCCGACAACCACCTTTAATTTTTTTGTAAATTTTAATGCATGTATAATTTTACAAAAAACTCATAAATGAATATTTTCATAAAACCTCTGTTTATATGTATAAGCATGTATAAAAATAAATAAATAAAAATTAATTTATCTTAACGACTCTATAAAATTATATGCCATTGAAGATTTGTATATGGAAAAAATATTTCTTCGTTGATTTTCTTTTCCAACTATAGTTTTAGAATGTATGAATAACAATTTGTTCAGATCTCCTCTCGGATAATTTAAATTTCTCTGTCGGATAACTGCATTCAAGAGAATCTTCGTAATGCGATTTTAATGAAAATATGATTTCAAATATCTTGAATATCCAGTCGGAATACATTATGTACATACATTAACGTTATTTGATAAAATACCAAATGGTTTCTCTATTCAGAATAAATTGAAACTATTGATCTTTTACAGGTTTCTTATTCTATAAAATTATGTTGTGTAACACCACAACAGTAGAAAATAATTCAAAAAAGAATATGTTCAAAGATTTTTCTAAATAAAATGAAATTGCATTTAAAAAGTATTAAGCGGTTTTTTTTTTTTCTACAACCACATTAAAAAAGAGAAAAAAAAATCTTCATAAATATGTATATATATATATATATTTAAATTATGCTGAAGAGTTTCTAGAATAAGTACATACTGATGGATAAATAACAAACTTAATTTTAATTTTTTTTAATTACTTTAAAATAAGACTGAAAAAAGATCGTCAGAATATTTGAAATTATCCCTTTATTTGTCGAATGAAAATATTGCATGGATTATAAGGCTATACGTACATAAAATCTTTTAAGAATATAAAAGGTAAAGTCATGTACACGGAAAGAGCATAATGAGTTTGACCTTGTAAACTGAAAACAGGAATGGAAAAAAAACTATTTGGTATTGGAAAGGAGTTAAATACAAGAATAATCTACACCTCCATGCACTTTATTATTCACTTAATTGTCATAATTTTGGATGATCACATATAGGGAAAAAATATATATGTCGAAGCATTATGTACTAAACAAAATTTCATATAGTACGGCAGGACGTAATTATTTTCTCCAGTACAGAAACATCTCGTAATTGTGTTCAATGATTCCATGATTAAAATATAATAATCTTAGAAACATACAATAAAACTTACCGTATAATTATATTTGTGGAAGAGGCACGAAAGAAATTGTGTCAGGAGACACCCTGTATAAACAAATGTGTATGGGTGATAGTAGAAAAAAATGGCTTCAGTTTCAGTTTCAGCACAAACACACACAAAATAATAATAAAAATCACACATAAACATCAACCAAAAATATTGTGGACTTACCAAAGCGAGTAAAGGCATAAAAAAAATAAGAGTCCAAACTTTTACAAATACGATATTTAATTTTGATAATTATAGAAGAGAGAAATAACCGAATTACATTACAGTTACATTGAAAAAACCTCGCTGAAGGATTTAATTCAGAAGAGCAGAAGATGTACAATTATTCCTTTATTGCCTCAAAGGGATTTCCTAAGTAAGTTTGCCTAAACATATTTTGTCTATATGAGTGTAGTATAGAAAATCGATTGTTTGTTTGTCCAGATATTTAGTTCGTTGTACTAAGCTACATTTTCAACCAATCGCAACGAAAAATGGATTACTTATTAATCGGGGCAAATTTTAGCTAACGCTGTGTTGTTTAATTCAATCGGATAATTAGATCAAAATATATTAAATAGAAACCTCATTTTAACTATAAAATGGTTAAAACGAAAGAAATATGTGATGCCAGATTAAATAAATAAAATACGCATATATATATATATATATTTATATATATTTGACATAAATAAAATACTTTTAATTTCGTGTGAATAAATAAAAAATAACACAAATTTAAAAGAAATAAAATGCCCTTTTCTTAATGCACTAAAAAGAACAAAATAATTTTTTCAGTTCAATACCGCCGATCTGAACACTTGCATTTTACTACTATTCCAATAAAATTTCACCACAAACAAAAAGGGCGGCTCAGACGATTTTATACCAAAATTTCTAATCTGGGTAATTTCAGCTCACATTTTCATAAATCCATAATAATTATAAAAAAAAAAATACGAAATTTTTGTATAAAATTATCATTTTATTTCTTTTAAATAAGTGTTTTTTTGTTTAAATACTTTATAATATTTATATTTTTGATGCGCCACCGAGATTAAAATCGCTGTTGCTAAATTAAACTTCTTGGCGAAAAATGTTCGGTGTACTTCAACGCAAAAATTTAAAAAATCGCCCAGGAGGATCTATAAATAAAACTGATTTTAGCATCGTAAACTATATTAGCATTTTATCAATGTGTAAAAAATAAATAAATAAATAAATAAAGTGATAATGACGTCAATTTTTGTGAGATGCATAATTTATTTATTTTTTTTATATTTTTTTATTGACCACGTTTTTATTAGATAAATGTATTTGTTTTCCTGTTGAAAAAAAAACATGAACTCGTAATTTTTTTAGCAACAATTAAATTGTGGACAAAATTTAAATGGCTATATTTTTGCTATTATTAGCTTATTATTTTCATATTTTTATTAATTAAAAGAAAACTAATCAAATATCCGAAAATCTGACTGTGTTAAATTGTAGTGTCTGACATGACTAATATTTTAGTGAAAACCCGAAATCTTTAGGTGGTCTGATTTCTAAGCAAAAAGATGGGACACATTCGGACAAATTCCAGTGACAGACAGAGTGAGTATAAGAAAAGGTCTTAAAAAGAAAAGAAAAAAAAAAGAAAGGAAGGAAGGAAGTAAAACATTGTGACGCTTCGAAAATTGTTACACTTTTTAATCAGGATTCTTTTATACAGTAAACAGTTTTTCGTTTTTATTAATTCTTTATGAACCGAATCTTTAGAAACGGAATCCTTTGGCAAAATTTGAAATTTGGCACTGATGTAGCTCCGTCGTTTCTCGACAAAATCACGATAGCTGTTTTAATTCATCGCCAAAGTGGACAGATAATTTCAATTATACATCGGAGGCCCTATACTAATCTTGGGCCTTTTTATTTATTTATTTATTTATTTATTTATTTATTTATTAACATTATTTTCTATTAATGACTTCAAGAAAAGTTTTTTAAGCCTTTCTCTTACCATTTTACTTCTCTATCTTTTCATTGTTTTAAAAATTCTATAAACTGTTCTTCAACCTGGTTATCGCCGGTTAGATCTGCTAGTTAGTTTATAAAATTTAAATAATTCGTACACATCAATCACACTACTCAATTCTTAAATTTCAATAATAATAATTGTAATAAAAAGTCCGGAATCATATTCTTTTTTATTTCAAATGTCATTATTACTTTCTTCTATATTCAGTAGAAGAAAGTACTGGATTCGTAAAAAATTCCGACTTCTGGTTTTCGATGAATTTACACGATTTGAGAGTTCCAGAACACGATTTGATAATTTTTAGAAAATGTCTGTCTGTCTGTGTGTGCGTGTGTGACAAAAATTTTTGGCGACTGTATGTCATGGGCTACTGCTTAGAATTGCATATTAACTTATATGCTGATACGCCTTGAACTAAATTAATGCCTGATAATTTTAGATTCAATTGTTGTATAGGTGGTGCCGCTATGCAGTGATTTCCACAGGTTAATTGAAGGCTATATCTAAGGCACTACTTCATGAAATTGCCTATAAATGTTTACGTAGATGCACCTTTAAATCAATTATTGCTTATCAACTTTTAGTATCAATTGCTCATGAGGTGGCGGTGCTATACCGCGATTTTCATAATTAAGGAAAGGTAATATCTCAGGAAATAGAGCACATAATTGCATATATTTCTAAGCAGATGCAATTCTACATAAATTAGTGTCTAAAATCTTTTGGCTCAAACCTATGAACAGGTGACGCTGCCATACGTCGATTTTCGCAATTTCAGTGAAGGCTATATCTCAGTTTATATTGCTTAAAATTAAACAAAACTGTATACGCATGAAGTACATTATGTGGCATTATGCTGATTCAATTTACACGCATATCAGTGAATAGGTGGCGCTGCTATACTGAAATTTTCTCCGAGAACGAGAAGTTTATATCTGAACTTCTATGGCATATAAAAATACGAAGCTTGATATGTGGGACAACGCTCATGAAAATGTATTTTTTAAGCCTTTATTTATAGAGAATAATCCTTACATTTAGTGTTAGTTTTCTCTAAGATAAAAATCATTTGCATCTATTATGATAGATAATTTTAATAAACAATTGTTTTAATAAAATATTTTTTCTGAGTGAATTTGTATATGAAAATAAAGAAGAAAGTCTTCTGGTGCTCAGAACATAATAATATTTCTTTATGTTGCTATGGGACGACATTTTAAAATAAAATTTTAAGCTTTAATACTAAATTAAATGCTTTGATTAAATGATCAAAGAGAATTATTTCCGATTTATTTGTATAGTACAAAGTACAAAGAAAAAAAATATATATATACATATTTCAGATATAATTCTAATGTATTTATGTTTTATTGTTTTACTTTTAGGACATAAGTTTTGAAATTTTTAAACGTTGTGAGCTATTTATATGATTATATGTATATTTGTTTCTTTATATATATGTGAATCATTTTTCTTTCTTAACATACAATGAAGATTAGTAAATGCAGTTTTATGTTTCATTTATTGCTTTTTATTCTAAATCGCTTTCTGTATATATATATATATAATTTTTACGTTTAAAGGGGAAATGGAGACATGCTATTAAGATAATAAACTTGCAATTTATAAAATATGAAATGGGAAAATGTAATATGGTACTTAAACATATTAAAATACCTAATACGTACTCCTTTCCTCTTTTGGGGAAAATTTTTAATTTCCTATATTACTTTTTATTCATAGTCTGTATTGAATAACAATTCGAATACATAGATACCATTTGTTTTAATTTGGCTTTACAATTTTTAGATATTTGTATTTTTCTTATATTTTCCCATGCAAAGCATTTTTTTTTTACATATTTGTACATTTTCTTTTATATTTTCTCATGCAAAACTCGCAATTTGTTGCTATGCAAATAACAAAGAATTCACTATGAAATTAGAGTCAAGTGAATATACTTCATATCAGATTTTTTTTTTTTTTTTTTAATGGCAGAGATTTGAAGTTTTAAAATCTCAACTTGATTACAAATTTATCTACGAATTGGCATATTTGAAGCGGGACAATTTATAATGAATGCTATTAAGAAATTAAAATCTCAGAATTCTCTGTAACAAAACATGTTTTTACTATACATGCAGAGAAATCAATAAGAAATGATGACCTGCACTAGTAATCGAAACTGTGGATTTTAAAAATCACATAACAGTATACAATTTATTTGAAATGTATATCACTCTAACAACCAGTAATATAACAATAATATGACCATTATGCACAGAAAGTGAAGAAGAACAAAATAAATAAAAACAGAATTTTATGCTTAAAGTATTAGTCTGGATAAAAATAATTAATGATTTTTTTTCTTTAGATTTGGAGAAAAAACAAATATTCTGTTCACATTCTGCGATTAAAATAATTATATACATTTGTTTTAGTTAAATACATGGCTCTTTTTATTTTAAAATCAAGTTTAAAATTAAAAATAAAAAGTTAATGACTGTTTTATGGCACATTTGAGGCAATACGTTTTGTCTTTTTGTATATGTACGCAAATATATATATATATATATATATACATGTGTATATATATATATATATATATATATATATATATATATATATATATATATGTATATATATATATGTATATATATATATATATATATATATATATATATATATATATATATATATATATATATATATATATATAAATATATATATATATATATATATATATATATGTGTGTGTGTGTGTGTGTGTGTGTGTGTGTGTATTTCATAGAAGGTAATTTTTTTTCGAGTGTAGAAGAAGAACTATTATTACCCATTTAAATTATTAAAAAAAAAAAAAAAAAAAAAAAAAAAACTAGTTGGCATAGGTGGACTCTGCTCAGTTCCCCATCATATTTATTTTCTCATAAATTTCTAGTGCGAGACATATTATAATCATGTTAAAAGAAATGCCACGCCTAAAAGGCTATCCACCGTTCATTTCGATATATTTATTATATTCTAAACTATTCATTTATTTTATCACGGTCGATTCCGTTGTTTAGTTTTCATGCTACTATTTCCAATGCAATAATCCTCAAAATTCATATTTATATGAAAAATTTACAATTTCACTATGTTGATAGAATCGTAAATTACGAATAATTCACGAATTTTTCCTATTAGAATATTTGTATTCAATCATGTTCAAACAAATATCATAAATGTCTAATGTATTTATGATCCTCAAAATGGAAGTTTATGCACAGTTTTGCCTTATACTGACATGTTAAGTAAATCGTAAATTCCAAATAACTTACGAATTTTTCAAATTTAAAAAATCATAGTCTATGATATTCATGCCAGTATCCTAAATAATATTTCGAAAGTGGTTTGACATCTGTACGATGAAAATATTCCTCAAGATTGACGTTTATGTGAAATTTTGCTATGTTCTGCCATATTAAGAAATTCGTAAATTTCCAATAACTTGCGAAATTTTCAAAGTAGCATATTCATAGTTACTGATGTTCATTCCGGCATCAAAATGGATATTTTAAAACTGTTCTGACATTTTCACAGCAAACAGTTTCCCTTTAATGCACGTTTAAGTGAATGCACGTTTAAGTGTCCTATTCTCCCATGTTAAGAAAATCGTAAATTTCTAATAACTTACGAAAATTTTTAATTCGAATGTTCCAAATGAGTAGGGTTCTTGCCAGTATCGAAAGTAATATTTTAAAACTTATCTGACCTCTCTGCGATCATTTGTTCGTGAGATATCGTGTAAACAGACTAACAAACTAACGGACTGATACACTAACAGACACCCTACCGACAGACACCATACAAATTTTGTTATTTTCGGATTCCTCACACCTGAAAACGTATAAAAAAGTTAAATAACCGAGGTCGAAAATTTTCTCGATTACCTAAGTTCCCCTTACCTATAGTATGATGGGGAACTAAAAAAAAAAAAGAAAGAAAGAAAGGAAACAAGAAATATACGAAGGCTCCTGCCGCAATGAGCAGGATATAAAACTAAATTAAAATAGAATATTAAATTAAACAAAAAGTATAATTAAAATATTTTGCAACATGATTTTTTTAGATATGAGGGGATTATTTAATATATTTGGGACGTAAAGTTATAAAGTCCGTAAAGCATATAACCAAACAGAACCTATGTTGTCCACGAATTTAGATAGACATCTGTTTTTATGAAAAATTCATTGACAGAAACTCGTTTACAGATTAAATGTGTATGGAAATTTTGAAAATTGTGAAATTTGGTGCGGACGTGGCCTGATTAAATAAATTTCAAATGCAACTTATGTGGAAGAAATTCGCATTTGTTCCCGGATAGACATTCGGCACTGTCGATTGCTACTGGCACTTGAAATATTCCTCAAACAACATACACAGTTATTTGAAAGAGCTTATTTTGTTTTCAGTTTTAATAACAAAGAAATATTACCAAATGGTACAATGAAAGGGGTGGCTGGAAAAATAAACTGTTCCGAAATTGAAATTGTTGTCCCATACAGCACAGAACGTTTCAGTTATGTTGTAAAAATCTGCTTACAATCTTTCAAAAACGCAACACAGTTAAGTTTTCTTTCTGATACCTTTTCTGAAATATCTCCATTCTTCAATGTTCCATCTTCTATGTAAGTGAAACGTTTCTGTTGCGTATTCGATTTATTTTTACGATCGTCGACATTTCTTTGTTTTCGAAAATAATCGGAAAGCAAACTTAACGTTTCGAATCGTTTCTATATTATTTCCCTTATTTCTATATTGTATGATTGTTACGTTTCTTGAATATTTTGTGCTGTTAGGGGTTCATCCCTTAAATATATAAGAAATGTCCAAAAAAGCAATGGATTTCATTTACCCTTTCAGACTTATGGAATATACATTTATAACTCGAAACCGGGAGTATAAACCGCAAATATTTGACATGTTTTGAACATTTTTATCTTTTGTTTGGTTGGAAATCTAAACCGCAATGATATTGATGAAGTTAATTCATTATGTCAGCTTAAACATGAAGCATATCGCGATGAAAATTTTGCTTAACGTTTTGGATGTAATTATGAAACAGTTTATGCTGACTGCAACTTCGACATTCGTTGGAACTTTAATAAATTATTTATGGACATTATCAGAACCATGGTTATTTCCTTTACTACGACTCCATATTTTTTTCATTTCTCTATTTTTCTCCTATTACTAAAGTAAAAGATTCGCAAAATTTTGCATTAGTCGTAGAAAAGGGAAATTTTCGTTGTATGACCTACATTAATTATGATGTATCGTATTATTTACAGAATTCAAAACATGTGTATTTAAGAATGATTGGTAGAGATATAGTGAAAAATGAATTCAGTTACGGTCCTGTGTTTATAAATGTAATGCTCGAAGATAAAAAGGAAAATATTGGGCAAAAACAAATAGAAATACAGTAAGGCCGTTCAAAATTGGTACAGACAGGTTTTAAAAGCCTGCAAGTCGAATGGGGATATTTTCGAAAGTGTAAAGTTATTAGGAGGGGCGAGAAGGGGGGAGGGGGGGCAAAATAATAGAGTTAGATCGTTCAAAATTGGTAGATAAAGGTTTTCGATACTTACAAATCGATTGCGGATATTTTCGAATTTGTAAAATTATTAGGAGGGGCGGTAAGGGGTGGGGTGGGAAGCGGGGCTATGGGCAAAAACAAATTGAAATGCAGTTAGGCCGTTCAAAATTGGTACAGAAAGGTTTTAGAGGCCTGCAAGTCGAGCGGGGATATTTTCGAAAGTGTAAAGTTATTAGAAGGGCCGGGTAGGGGGGGGGGCGGAGGGACAAAAAAATAATATAGAGTTAGATCGTTCAAAATTGGTACATAGAGGTTTTCGATACCTACAAATCGATTGCGGATATTTTTGAATTTTTAAAATTATTGGGAGGGGCGGGGAGAGGGAGGGAGCGGAGGAGCAAAAAATAAAAATAGAGATGATCGTTCAAAATTGGTGCATAGAGGTTTTTAATACTTACAAATCGATTGCAGAAATTTTCGAATTTGGAAAATTATTATTATAGACGGGAGGGGGGGGCGAAGGGGGAAAATAATAGAAATAAGAGTTAGAGCATTTTGGGATTTTTTTCCGAAGGCTGTGAGAACCTGGTGCGACATATTTCCTAATAATATTTTGTTTCTCTTTTTTTTTTTTTTTTTTCACTTGATAAAATTTCTTAGAATTCAGTAATTATAGTGATTCATTTAAAAATAGGAACCAGCGAAGCGGGCGTCGCCTGCTAGTAATATATAAAACCTATTACTATCTACGCAATTGTCCAGTTGACTAATGGTTTTTATTTCGTTTATATCAGATTTTTGTGCGAATAACAATATGTATATTGATCAAACGTCTCTTAGTAGACAAAGGAATCAGCAAATCTTCTTCTCAGGATAACTTCAATATGTCTACAGGATGAAAAGAGATTTGAGAAACATCCTGAAAATGAACCGTAGATAAGGGTGCTGTTAGGATAATTGTGCTGTTAACCATTTGTTATCTACGCAATGGTGTTATCTTAACAATGTACACTTTACTCTCTGTTGAAAGTTTCTATTTGTTTTTTTTTTTTCAAATTTTTCGAAGATAAAATTAAATATTAGATTTTCCTGATCATTTCGTATGAATTATATTAAACAATAGAGTCGAAAATGAAAGATTATTTCAGAAAAGGAATATATATATATACTATTCTTGCTTTTCAGTTTTTCTGTTCGGTTATTATTCAATCGTTTCTTGTTCTTACTTCATTACCAAAAAAGTAAAATGAAAGAAAATAAATAAATAAATAAATAAATGAATAAATAAAATGTGGAAAGTAAGTTTGCAGTACAATTGACAAAGAAAAACTTGTCAATATTATTTAACCAAGAATGTATAATTAATTTTTGAATTATAATTTGTTGAATTATATCTAGTTTAATTAAATATTATTATTATTATTATTATTATTTTACGTTTACTCGATAAACAATTTAAAACATTATTTATTATTAATTTAAAGCGTTCTAAATAATTCCTTTGCAATGTACTATTTCATTTCATGAGAATTCTCGTGAAATCCCACTTCATTCTTAAATGAGTTAAAGTAGACTTGATGACAATCGGCCATTATTACTGACTACTGTATCACAATTTCTCTTTCTAGTAGATGTAAAATATACAGTATACCAACAATTATCTTTAGAAATAAGCGGTACCAGTTTTGCGCATAATTCGAATCACAAATAAACTGTATGAAATATGAGAAAAAGAGGTAAAGGACACAAAATGTATTCTAGCTAAAAAATGCGGATGAATTGTATACAAAACATAATACAAAATAGAAAATATTTGAAACCAGTAAAAATATTTATATTTATAGGATGTGAAATCAATAAACAAAAATGTGAACTTACGTTGAACGCAAACTAGAATCTGTAAACTAATTTATTCACTAAATTAAACAAAACAGCACCGCAGACATGCCAACATTTTAATTTATCCCACAGACTTCCATGTATCCTCCCCCTCCCCTTCACCATTTAACACAGCGCATTATTTATTCTGCAATATGTAATTACAATTAATTCAAAAGGTAGCACCATTCGAGAAAAGTGGTGTGCAAGAAATAGATGGGTATTTCCAATCCTCCGAAATAAATTTAAATTCTGGCATATCTAGTAGAGTACTGTACTGTACAAAAAATGAAACAAAAGGAATATACTTCTTTATATTTAATTTTTTTTCTTTTAAAAACTAATATATATATATTTTTTTTCTGGTTACAAAACACATTTTTTTTTTACTCCAGCATACTTTTGATGCCCGCGGTTTACCCTCAATACAAAGTTTCCACTCGCAGTTGATCGGACATTGCTTGTGTTTTCTTCTAAAGCATAAAAAATGCAAGCTTAATCTCTGTTATATACATTTATAGCCGTTTATATATATATATATAGTTATTTCTAAAGCATGCATTGGAAGCTGATTTTATGGGCTGTCGCTGTCTTACAGCAATAAGGTAACCCAAACTGTTTATAAAATTCTCAAGAGATGACTATTTTATGTAATATTTTCCCACCAAAGTTTAATTTCTGAAGAAAAAAACCAGATGCAGCAGACGTTCAAGTACCCCCCCCCGCCCCACACACACTATTTCACACAACATATTATTTATATTGTAAGATTCTTCTATATGTAATTAAAATTGATTCAACAGAAAACACTATTCGAGAAAAGTGGTGTGCAGTAAATAGGTGGGAATTTTCAAAGCTTTTAAATGAATTAAAATGTCTAGTTGTACAATGTGCTTTAAAAATTAAAACAAAAGGAATATATTTCTATATATATACAATGTGATTCAAAAAAACGTGGACAAAATGACATGGTAGATCAGTCATACAACAAGGATAAAAAATCACATAGGAACAGAAAGTCGCAAACTGCAATCCGGAGCCGCTACAGGGCGTTACATAACACAAAATACACAACACAAAGAGAAGAAACAAAACCATTACAGATCATTTTATTGATAATTACTCACGCACTTGTGACTAATGCAATCCAAATGTTGATCCTACAGGTGATGCTCAAAGTTTTTTCCAGATGCATCGAGACACGACTGGCATCTACGTTGCATGGAACGCCGCAACTTCTCAAACATACCAGGTGTATCTCGAACACATTCTGCTGCCACAACGATTCTTCCTACCAAGTCTTCCGGCGTTACAACAGGTGTTTCATACAAAAGTCCTTTTAAAAATCCCCATAAGAA
Organism: Salticus scenicus; assembly: GCA_963930645.1. NCBI lineage: Eukaryota > Metazoa > Arthropoda > Arachnida > Araneae > Salticidae > Salticus > Salticus scenicus. Next base: position 226,945,086 of record OZ005656.1, on the reverse strand, counting down.
AATATCCAAGGGAGGCAGGTCTGGTAATCGTGGTGGCCATGTGATTAGTCCACCGCGACCAATCCAGCCGCCAGGAAAAGTAGCCTGCAGGTGTGCTCTGACGTCTGTGCTGAAAAGTGCAGGAGCTCCGTCATGTTGAATTCGAATGCGTTGACGAATAGGCATCGGAACATCATTCAGCATTTCTGGCAGAACCTGTTGCAAGAATGTTAGATAAATGGGACTATTAAGTGTTTCTGGAAGAATGTACGGACCAAGTAAAACAGTCTCCTACAATTCCGGCGAACACGTTAACGAAAAATTTTCATTGTGGGCCGTGCGGACGTGTAGCATGCGGTTTTTCATCTGCCAACGTATGCAGGTTGTGAAAGTTCATCACAACTTCTAATGAGAACGCAGCCTCATCCGTGAAGAGAACACTTGCTGCGAAGTTTTGGTCTGCAGCATTTTCTTGCAAAAACCACTGCGCAAAATCCCTAAGATTGATATAGTCTCCCGGTTCCAGTGCCTGGACGCATTGTAAATGATAAGGATATAGTCCTTCGTCGTGTAGAATGCGCCAGACGGTATCTTGAGGGATATGGGTCTTTCGAGATACAACTCGTGTACTCGTTGAAGGATTACGCTGGAGTTCTTGGACAACTCTTTCTTCAGCATCAACTGTCCGAGTTTTTCGTTGGCGACCAGCATCCGGCTTCTGCACGTCGAACGAGTCGGTTTCACACAATCGTCGATGCAGAGTGGCAAAGAATGAGCGGCCAGTCACCTTTCTACCAGGATATTTCTCAAGATACATGCGCAAGGCGTCTCGTCCATTGAAGTTGGCCATGCCGTAAATTAAATGCATTTCAGACGTTTCGTGGTGCATGTAACTAGCCATGTTACGCCCAACGCATCCACGGCTCGAATAAAGACAATCTCCGTTTGCTCAGCTCGTGTTTGTATCGCAACGCCCTCTTGTGGCTTTAGCGCCCTCTATAGGCCTCTATTTTAATCACCCTGTATATATATATATATATATATATATATATATATATATATATATATATATATATATATATATACATATGTATGTATATTTTAAGCAATAATTTCTTTTTATTTCTAATAAAAAAAAAAAAAATCATTTTTTTCTGCTCCAGTATATTTATTGAGCCCGCGGATAATCCGCATTGCACAATAACCACTCGCGGATAAAACTGGAATTTTACTGTAGTTTCTTCTAAAGCGTAATAAAAAATACAAGCATAATCTTTCCTAAATTCATTTATATCCGCTTATACATATATATATATATATATATATATATATTTATAGTTATTTCTAAATCAAGCATTGAAAGCTGATTTTATTAACTGTTACTGTCTTACAACGTCAGAGACACAAACCGCTTACGAAATTCCCAACAGATGACGTTTTTATGTAATATTTTCACACCAAATTTTAATTTATGAAGAAAAAAAAAGTCATGTAAACTCTCTAAGCTTTAACAGCTTGTATAAACGCAATTTTTGAAAAGTAAAATAATTTAGCAGCAGTGTTCTTTATAACATATTTAAGAGATATTTAAAATTTACATCTACCTGAAAACCTCGAATATATATAAAAAAAAAAAAAAAAAAAAAAGTCATTTTCCATGATGTTTAGACATTCAACAAACAGTTTTTCGTTAATAAATGCTTATTTTTTTTTATTTTTTTAATGATTTTTAAATTATCTTTTATATGATTCAGATAACATATTCAAATATATGAGTAAATGCTTTTAAAATCAGAGATCTTGAGGCATAAAGTGCTACAGATATATACAGGGTGAGTTTTACATAATCTGCCAAACGAAAGGAGGTAATGGAACAGCCCATGGGAGCATAAAACACCATAGAAACCCTGTTTTCGAGTTATAGCAGAAAAATCTGTTTTTTTTCATCCCGTCTGAAAAAACCAAATTTGTGAGCTTTCTAAACATTTACACACAAAATAAGCACATATTTGGAAAGAGCAGAAGAAAACCTATCAGGTGACACCATTTACATCATTATAACTTAATTTGACGGCGAGTTACAAGCGCTAAAACATTGCCGAATTTAAAAATTGAGCTGTCACCAAATTTTTTAACCGGCAATTCTGCAAACACCGTTCAAGCTACAATCGGTCAAATTTACCAAAATTTTCATATTGCAAAAGCTTCAGAATGAGCCCACAATAAACAATATCGGTGTTCTAGTTCAGGAGAAATTTAGCCTTTTGTTTGAAATACATTCATCACTGAACTCGACGTTCATCGAGAAGGAGACTCACGGGGTGCCATGGTCGTTCCTGATTTCATTTCTGCCTTCAGCCCGCTGTTTTGTTAGGTGCAAAAAAGAAAGTTCTAATGACAAACAAGAAAAATAGCAGTTGTATTAAGTTTACAAACACAATGGAATGGAAACAAAAGAAGTATGATGTTTCTCACGTCTTTCACAAAGGAATATGCAAAAAAAAAAAAAAAAAAAAAAAAAAAAAAAAGAAATCGAAGATTCATGATTCCTCTTAATGTTCTACTCAAAATGACTGCTGCTGAATTTTTCGTAATTTTTTGCGAATGGTTGGGATCCACATTTATGCTTGCTTAAAATAATTAACAATATCTTAAAATTAATAAAAAAGCTGTAATAATCAATAAGCATATAATGGAGGAAAGAACGTCTGTGTGCAGTTCACATGATATGGGCATCTGTTTGTAACCATCTTGCGCGATATGTAAAAATACGTAAGCTTCTTGCCTGATCAATTGCACCCATTTAATGTTCATTATGCATTCCGATAGGTTTGTACAATTCCACCAGGAAAATATGAGAGCTCATACGCTGTGAGATACTACCGAGTAGCTCTAGAAACAGATTATTGTCTTTAGACACGTGTATTGTCCACGTAATTTCCAGTTATTAACGTTATTGAGCATACCACATATACCTTAAAATGTGCTGCTCGGGAGAGATTACCTCCATTTGCACTTCTATGCATTTCTGGATTACCCTGCAGGATACATGTTATGTCTTATCTCTAGCACACCTTCGGACATTACTCAAGTCCATTCCACGTCGTTTTACGTCACTTCTGCGTGATGGAAAGAGACCTGCACAATATTATTCAGGTATACCAGAATATATACCAATATACCATTTTTTTTCTGAATATTCAGTGCATTTATTAATTGTATTCTCTGGAAAAATGCACTATATATATTTCTAAATTTAGTCACATCGGCTGTTTATTTGAACCAAGGACGACAGTAGTAACGCTTGTAAACGGATAACGGGGATGGATTTCGAAATATTTTGGAAATAAAAAAGTAAATGACTGCATTTATCTTAATAACATTTTTCTATTTTAATATTTTACATTTAATTCTGAATATTTATCCATTTACGAAATTTTTGTGGCTTTCACATAATAGTTCGTTTACTTCTGTGTTTATACATGCGTGTGTATATCCTTTTTTCCCCTTCTTAACTTAAAACAAGTACGCAAAATTATGCGGTACGCGTTGATTCTTAACACTTTCCAAATGTACGCAATTCTTTTTTTATATAACTTTCGATACTTTTTGAATACGTAATCGCACAACGGACATACAGTAGTTGTGAAAAGCATACAGAAAGACTAATTGAATTCCTAAGCATTATTAAACATTGTTAGGAAGTATTAACAATGCTTAACACTAAACATAACGCAGCCCTCATATTCTAATTGCAGTCCATGATGTATCTGAATATTTTAGTGTTGCCTTCCCAGCTAAAAAAATCTGCAAAAAAACTTTGAAAAAAAACTGCAGAAAAACTGAAGGCAATTGGCACAAGTTTTTTTTAAGTTTTTTTAAAGATATTTTAAAGTCAAAATTTTGCATAATTGGCTTCAAAATTTCAGCGAAAAAACTTTAAAAAAACTTGTTCCAATTACCTTCAGTTTTTCTGCAGTTTCTGAAGACCTGCAAAATTTCAGCGAAAAAACTTTAAAAAAAATTGTCCCATTTACCTTCAGTTTTTCTGCAGTTTCTGAAGACCTGCAAAATTTCAGCGAAAAAACTTTAAAAAAACTTGTCCCATTTACCTTCAGTTTTTCTGCAATTTTTGAAAATCTGCAAAATTCGTATGGAAAAACTTTAAAATAACTTGTTCCACTTACCTTCAGTTTTTCTGTAGTTTTCGAAATTCTGCAAAATTTTCATGAAAAAATTTAAAAAGAACTTGCATCACATGCCTTCAGTTTTTTGAAAGAAGTTTCTGCGAAAAACTGAAAATTTCCTATTCCTGTTACTTTCAGTTTCTCTACAGTTTTTTAAATTCTACACAATTTCTGTGAAAAACATAAAACTATTATTGTTCCCCTGCCACACACAAAAGCCAATTTTTAAAACTTAGTTTGTTGTGACCAACACATGACTCTTCTGTGCTTCTTTACAAATTCCCTCACTAAAAAATAATTTATCAAAATTATCTTCCATGATGAATGCAGACAATTTCCATTCTAGAGGAATAATATTAGGACACACGACTCTCTTCTGCATTTCTATTCAATTTCCCTCAGTAAAAAATAATTTATCAAAATTATCTTCGTGATGAATGTAGACAATTTCCATTCTAGAGAAATAATAATAGCACTAAATATGCAAAGGAAAATCCATTTTTTAGATGTGACTTTTTTCAATTTAAACCACACAAAAAAAAAAAAAAAAAAAAAAAAAAAAAAAAACTTAAGTCTCTTTTAAATTACTACATATTGAGGGTTCTACCATTTAATTTAAAAAGTGTTGATGAGCTCATTTGGGAGATACTCATTATGAAAATTTGCCTCCCTTCGGAGGGACTTTCCTTTTAAGGGGCGAGGGGGAACCAATACTTGCACATTTACAAAAAAAAAAAAAAAAAAAATCTCACTTAACATCACTATTATAGATTCATCGTTTTAATTTCATAATGATTAATAAAAAACAATCCACTTTATGTATATTTACAGGAAATGTTGTTCTGCAATGTAAAAAATTAAAGGGGGAAAAAGTTGCAGAATGACAACACCATTTGTTGGATAATTTTTATCAAATGTTTCTAGGTATTAATTTATGTCAAGTTGCAACAACAAATCACATTTTATGAAATTCTGAGTAGTATAGTTCCTGAGATATCGTTGCCACAAAATTTTGTCACATACAGATATTTCCTAAAAATTGTCAAATCATGTTCTAGACATCTCAAAACATGTAAACCCATCGAAAACCTGAAGTCTAGTATTATTACGAATCAAATACTTTCTTCTATTGAATATAAAAGAGAGAAAAACATGTTATGCACATTTTAATAAAATAAAATATTTCTGTTCTAACAAGAAATTAAAACTTCTTCACGCACCATAAATTTTAAATCAGCACAACCGGTTTCAACAGGACGTAGCCTTTCTTCATCAGGTGCAAACACGTGCAACAAAACCGTGCCTTGGAGGCAAAAGCAAGACAAATTTTATGGTGTGTGAAGAAGTTTTAATTTCTTGCTATTGTCTGTACTCCAGTTTTTGAATTTGTTTTTTATTTCTGTTTTAAAATTTTAAACCGCTGTCACTGCTGTTTTTCAATTTATCAGAATCATTTTCGATTTCTTGGTAAAAACTGTTTTAAATGCAATCAGATAGACTTAATTTTGTACGGAAATGCGGCATAAATAAATAAATAATCAATTTAATAAATAAATCTTCAATTTCGTAATGTGTCTTTTTTTTTTTTTAGGTGTGAGTTATTCAAAGGTAATTAACCTTAATTATTTAAAGCCACTGCTCAATAAATACTAATTGGATTAAAAATCTGTATTTCACTTACTTTTACTTTTGCTAGTGACCATAAATTTAAAAATAGGTCATTTTAAAAATAGTAAGTTCTACTACTGAAAAAATTACATATTCTAGTTAAGAAGGAAATATATATATAGAAGTTGAATTTTTCCTGCAAAAATAATTTCAATTCGGGAAATTTCTTTTAAATTTTTAGAAAGGCAGAGCCAAGTCTCTACCTAAATTATCTAAAAAAAAAAAAAAAAAAAAATTAGGACTAAAATAATATTTACTATATTTAAAAGAAATTTCATTAAGATGTTATTCTATATACTAAGCATAACTCAAATCTATCATTTAAAAAATAATAAATTAAGATAAAAATAATAATAATAAATTCAAAACAAATTTCCTTATGTGCATTATGTGATAAAGATAAATAAACAATAATTTTAAGTATTCTGGTAAATAAACATTTACATTAACCTTTTCTTAAGGATTATCTACTCCCTATTAGAATTAAACTCTGGGGGGGGATGTTAAAAATTAAGTCAGTAATCTAAATTCCCCCCCCCCCCTCGCTATTAAATAAAATAAATAACAAAGTGTTCAATTTCATAACATATCTATTCTATTTTTTTATTTTTATTTTATTTATTTATTTATTTATTTATTTATTTATTTTTTTGGGGGGGGGCAGGGTAAAGTTAATACTATGTAAAGTTAATTGACCTTAATCATTTAAAATTAAAGCACATTAAATGCAAATTGGATTTAAAAACAATATTTCCTTTCCTTTTCCTTTTTCCAGTGACCATGAATTTAAAAATAAATCCTTTTAAAAATAGTGGGTAATAATGCTAAAACAAATTCATACTTTCAGTTAAGAATGAAATATCCAATAACATGATATTTTCATGCAAAATTAAATTTAACTCTGGTAATTTCTTTTAACAGTTTAAAAAGTAAAGCGAAATGTTGTCTCTCCTAAAATTGTCTAAAAAATAATTAGGTTATAATATGATAAACTAACATATTCACAATGTTTAACAGAAACTTCATTAAGATGTTATCCTACGTATTATGCATACCTCAAAGCTGTCATTTATTTCTAACAGAAAATGATAAGAGTAGTTAAAGCTTAAAGTAGTAAAAAGCTTTAAAATATTGTTTCATTGAAGTTTTTTTTTTTTTTTTTTTTTATCAATAAATAAGATAAATACTTCAACTTAATTTAACATATGCAGATGCAGTTGTTAATACTGCCTGAAAAATTAATAAAATACTTTAATATCTGAAATTTGATGTAATATTAAGCAAAATTGCAGATCATTCTAAATAAAATCTATGCATTATTGCTATTATAAATGAAAAATGCTAAATATTTGATAACCAGAATCTAGAAACGCACTTCCATCAAACGAAAGATTGAAATATATAAGTTAATACTTCGTTAAATAGAAATTATACATGCATTATTGAATAATCTTCATAATATTCTTTTAAATTTATGAGAAAATAAGGTTTCTTACCTTTTCTTCCATTCAATCCATTATCTATATCTTTTCTGAACCCCACGTGCTTTATACAAGGGCTATTGCACTGGCACGCACGTGCATTATAGTAATCATATAATTGTATTGGTCACCCGTTTTCCCCTTTTCCTTGTTTCTGCTCCTTTCGACCTCCTCCGACCGGTATAAACTATGCGAAAGTGAAGTGATCCCCCTCCCCCCCACCACCACTCTCCCCAGGGGATGACTCTGAAGGACATGAAAAATAATGCTTTTTGAGGGGAATGTTTTATTACCTTAATGCGTAGAGCGTCATTCTGCATGCTTTGAAACGGGAGATACAGATTGTTAAACTGTAACTTTTTTTTTTAATTTTGTTCTACAAATTTTCAAAATAAATAAATAAATACATGAATAAATAAATAAATAAATAATAATAATAATAATAAACTAGAAAAATTGGGTATACAAAATTTTTATTTCAAATTTTAAAGTGTTGGAAACCTTTAAAATGAAAGATTTGAAAAATTTTGGACATTTTTCTGAATGAGCAACTGTACAGGAAATGAAAACTGTCAGTTCTACATGCAATGAAAATGGGAAATAATTTTCTCAATTTCCAACAGTGGTTAGAAATGTGGGTATTGAGTTTTATAAAAATAAACGTTTCGTCAACGTCAACGTGAGTGCTTCGGAGTACCTGCATTTGGTCGCAACCAATGCTTACCTCCAACGAAAAATGAGAAAAACATAAAAATAATTTTCCATAAAATAATAAAAAGCCAAAAGGATGAATTTAGAATTTTGATCTTTGAATAAATCTCCGCGTGAGCAGAGACCAATCAGAGTAAAGCACCAGGAGAAAAAAAAAAATAAATAAATAAAATAATAAATAAAATATTAATAAATAAATAACTCCTTGAAAAAACCTAAGTGTAACAGTGAAACTGTTACGTGCGTTGACGAAGACAGTCTGGTCGGCGAAAAGGAATTAAGAGGTGAGCAGGGCGCCCCAAGGAGCACAGGAAATCGCTCGGAGTCCCCCCAGCTAAAAAATTCTGCAGTATTTCAAATAATGTGCTTTTAACTTTAAAAAAACTGCAGAATTTATGAAGTAAAGTTCACGACTTAATAAAAACTGCAGAGTTTTTAAAGTGAAGTTCACGACTTAATAAAAACTGCAGCGATTTTAAAGTAATGTTTATGACTTAATAAAAACTGCAGCTATTTTAAAGTAAAGGTCACGACTTAATAAAAACTGCAGAATTCTTAAAGAAGTGATGTGACTTCAAAAATATCGCAGACTTTTCACAGTTAACTTGATGAGAAATGGTAACTATAAAACAACTGCATTTTTATAAAAATTTGCGAAGAATAGTATTAAATATTAATAATAATAATATATATAAAAAAAAAAAGCTGCATTTTTGTAAGGGCGGGTTATAGACTCCGAAATTTCTAAATTATGTCAAAGGCAGAATTTAGTTTAGTACGAAAGACTGATAATTTCAATCTGTAAAATTTTTATTTTTAATTTATTTTTTATCTAATTTTTTGACCGTAAAACTGAGCCACGTACTTTTTACTTTCTCTTACCCATAAGGTAGAGAAAGTATTGTTTTTGGGTCAAATTTTCTAATGTAAGATTTTGTTATATTTACACGTTTTGAGATCGACTAAATACGAAAATCATGTTTTTAGTGGTTGGTCTGTGTGTATGTCTGTGTGTGTGTCTGTCTGTTATCAGCATATCTCAAGAACAAATAGTAGCAGATATTCCAAATTTGGTATTCTAAATGTGTATCATATAGGGATGCTACAGTAAGCTTTTCGTTAAGATCAAGCAAATGGTTCGTGTACAGGGACACTCAAGAGAATTCTAATACATTACGTATGGGGGAAATTGCAGGTAAGTAGAGTTTACGTCTATAGACTGAACAGGGGAGCAGCCCACGCTCACCACTCGAAGATTGGTGTTGAGCGCTTCTAGAACCGAAGTTCACGTGGGCTGTCCCGAGAAGAACCCCCTACAGACCTGCCTGATGTTTATTTAAAAAGCAAGACGGTTTTACATAGGCATCGCCAGGCAATGAAGCCTTACCGCGACAAGGGGCGATGGAAAACAACATAGAATGAGTACATGGTCATCGCCTGGCTGAAAGCCACCTCGCGACATTGGGTGATGTTAATTTTAGATGGATTACGTCTATAGACTGCACTAAACCAAATGAAACGAATATATATTTTTTGTAATAGCGATAGTCAGCTGGGAAAAAAAAAAATTATGTGTGTAGGAGCCTCGCCTCCCCCCCCCTGGGGGGCGAAGTCCCCCTCGAGGGTAGTAAATTTTCATGATGGGTATCTTTCAAAAGAGCTCACCAACACCTTTAAAACGAATGGTTGAACCATCAATCTGCGATAATTTAAAACAAAGTTATCTATTTTTTTTACTTTTAACGAAAAAAACTTACGAAATATATTTTTTATTATTATTATTGAGAATAAAATGGACTTTTTTTGTGGATATTTAGTGTTATACTACTTCTCTAATATGGAAATCGTCTGCATTATCATAAAAGGTAATTTTTTAAATAATAATTTTAATAAATTATTTTTTAAAAACAGAATTATTTTTTAACAGAACAATTAATTTCTATATAAATGTAGGTGCATTAATGAAAGGGGGGGGGGGAGTGGGGCGGTAGCCCCCTCACATTAAACTAATTATGATATAAAACTCTTCCGAAGCCTAATTTGAATTGTTTAACACAGGTTTACATAACAGTACTCGTTAATCTGCAACCTGTATTTATAGTATTAAATTTCAGGGTGAGAGAAAGTCGTGTGAGTGACACACCGAAAAAATGACTGAATTATAAATGACTGAAATGAATTAAAAATGAAGTGTTCCACCTAAATTTCATACTTTAGTTAATTCTAAAAAAAACTAATTGTCGTGTCGAAAAACTGTTTGCACACATGGGTGCAGAAAAATCGCCCCTTTCGTTTGGTACTGAATTTGTAACAATAGAAATGATATTTCTAATGTGTTTTCGGGTTTATATAAAACTGGTCTACAAAAAATAGATTGAAACTTAACAGTCCTCCCCAAACAGTTTCGTTAAGATTTTTGAATAAGTAAGCCTCATTATGCATTTTTATATACAATTTTGCCCTTTAAAATGTTCGAATAAAATTCGATGTTTTGATAGAATTTTAAAATATTCCCCTTTTTTACTTTCTCTTACCCGTAGGGTCGAGAAAGTATTGTTTTAGGGTCAAATTTTCGAACGGGAGTTTTTGTTATATTTACATGTTCTGAGGTCATCTGAATACGAAAATCATGTTTTTAGCGAATGGTGTGTGTGTCTGTCTGTTATCAGCATATCTCAAGAACAAATAGTAGCAGAAATTCCAAACTCGGTTTTCTAAACGTGTATCATATAGGGATGTTACACTAAGCTTTTCGTTGAGATGAAGCAAATGGTTCGTGTACAGGGACACTCAGAAGTATTCAAATACATTACTTCTATGGGGGAAATTGCAGGTAAGTAGAGTTTAACATCTATAGACTGCACTAAACCAAATGAAACGAATATATATTTTTTGTAATAGAGATAGTCAACAGGGAAAAAAAATGTGTATGTAGGAGCCTCGCCTCTCCCCCCCCCTGAGGGGAAGTCCCCCCCCCCTCGAGGGGTGTAAATTTTCATGATGGGTATCTTTCAAAAGAGCTCGCCAATACCTTTAAAACGAATGGTTGAACCATCGATCTGCGATAATTTAAAACAAAGTTATCGATTTTTTTTTTACTTTTAACGAAAAAAAAAGTTTTTTTTTTTTTTTTTTTTTTTTAAATATTTAGAATAAAATGGACTTTTTTTTTTGGATAAATTGGTGTGATACTACTACTATTTTTTAAAAACAGAATTATTTTTTAACTACCGAATTATTTTTTAACTACCGAATTAAATTCTATATAAATGTAAGTGCAATAATGAAATGGGGGGTTGAGGGGGATGACAAGACTTTCTTCTGTGTGATTTTACACAAAATTCTTGCTAGACAAATTATTTATTAAATTATTGAATTATTTTCCATTATGAATGCAGATGATGGAAGTATACCACTAAATGCCGAAAGAAAGTCAATTTTTTGCCAATATTAAAAGAAATCCTTTTTTTTCTAGGGTTTTTTTTTTTTTTTTTTTCGTTAAAAAATTAAAAAATCGATAACTTAGTTTTAAATTATCACAGATCTATAGTTACACCATTCGTTATAAAGGTATTGACGAGATCTTTCGAAAGATACCCACATATTTAAATTTTCCTCCCCCCCCCCCAAGGAAGGAAGGGATGTTTCCACATGCACAATTGTTTTTCCTAGTTTACTACTACTGTTATCAATAATTCAGAATAGTTTTACGATCACACGTTAAAAATAACTCCCATTATGTACATTTACACGAAAGTTTGTCCTATACTGCCACGTTAAAAATTTAAGGAAAATACAATGCCACCTGCTGAGCGATTGATCCCCAAATCCAATCAGCACTAGTTTATGTTAGGGTCCAACTAAATACCAAGCTTGGTTAAATTTCGTTCGTTGGCTCGTGAGATACAGCGCCCGAAATATTTGTAATACACACAGGCAGACAGATATTTTTTAAAATCAGACAAATCGTGTTCAGGAAATCCCAAAATATGCAAATCCATCGAAAATTGGAGTTCGAAAATTTTCACGAATCCAATACTTTCTCTATATGCAGTCGGTCGCAAAATTATCCGAGCACTAGCGAAAATTCCTATGTAAAAAAAAAAGTACACTTAATGCTGTTTTGTTAAATAAATCCTTGTCGAATCATGTTCTTGGACTGACTAAGAACAGAATTCGAGAAGGGTTTATTTAACAAAACTGTATAAGTGTACTTTTTTTACATAGGAATCTTTGCTAGTGCTCGGATACTTTTGCTGCTGATTGTATTATACTATAGAAGAAAGTAATAAGACATGGCGACAAAAGCAATACTAAAAAAAAATTAAACAACTATCAATTTTAAATCATAAATTGCCACAAAAGTTTTACTTAAAAAAAAAAAAAATGATTATGCAGAAAATAATAATAACAAAAGTGAGGACTGTCCCCACAATACGATGACGTTTGGTGCCCTTATCCTAGAATTGATAGTGGCAAATAAGTTTGTTTCATGATCCAATTATATTTTTGAATAAACATTTTAATTTTTGTTTTAATTACACAGTACCGACTGTGTAAGGTATATTTTTAAATAATCCTTTCAATTTTTTATTTAACAAACGCAGGAGATGTTGAACAACTCAACTTACAGAAACAAACATTTGTTTACTACTACGAAATTGTACGAAACGATCGCGTGCTTTTTCGAACGTGTTGTTATGTCAGGTATAGTGTAATACATTATTAAAGTTATTACGAGATAAATAATTTAAGTAAAATTGCATTTTAAAGAGTATAAAAATTTAATAAATGGAATTTGATGCGCCTGGAAGTTAGTGCTGACCATGGTAGTACAATCCTCTTTCTACCTTCATGGTGCGGACTTATCAGGTATTTGTTATTTACTCCCTTCTCGCTAAAGAATTTAGCGAAGATAAGTTTCTGAATCGAAATCTTTTTCTTCTTTTTTTAATTTCAATTGTGTTTTAAATAAATAATAATATTAAATTTCCTGTAATACATTTTAAAAAAAAGGTCTATTCTATTTCCCAGTAGTAAGAAAGTGTAGTATGTCAGCGAACGCTGCAAATTGTTTAAAGTTCTGCAGATCAATTTAACAGCTAAAGAAAGAAATGTTTAGTGTTAAAAATATACATATAATTTGTTTTATCTCTCTGGATTAGTACTGTGTTTGTTAGTCTTAATTTTTTTTTCTATTTACATGCAGTTGAAATTTTACTGTTGTTTTTTGAGAAGCCAGGTTTAGTTCGGCAGATGATTTTCAGATATTTATATTATTTTGCTGTAGTTAGATTCAGAAAATTGTGCTACTGGGCTGTATTTAACTTTTTATTCAGTAAATTAATATTTCAAAAAATTTGAATAGAGCAATGAGCTCTTAAGTGTTATTATTTTTAGAAATTATAGATACAGGTAACTTTGCCCCTTTTTAATATGTTTTTCATTTCTGCTTGCCTGCATGTAGTGTATTTATTTGATTAGTTCATTTCTGTATTGTGTTTTGTGAGTTTCTAAACTAAGTGTTCTGTTTTTTTGTTTCTTTTTATTTCCTTTTTTAAATTCCCTAAAAATATATGAAATTATGATAAAACTCACCTCCTGTGTTTCCCATTTTTATGTGAAAGGTTTTTCATTTCAAGATTATTGATTTTTATGAATAATCTGTTTTTGAACCAAAACATTTAATAAATTGGCCCCAAAAGTGTCATTGTAATTAAACTTTTGCTTTAAACAATTTTCTGCAGTTAAAACGGGCAAGTGGATGTGCCACCAAATTAGCTATACAGACGATTGCGATTCTTGAGATGCACTTGCCCATTTTAGCTTATAGGGACTGTTTAGAGTTGAAATTTAATTGAAACCATCTTGTAAGTATATAGATAAGTTAGTGACACATGCAATAATTTATTAAAACAAAAACTAAAGGCTAAGCTTTACTATTGGGCTCCCATTGGCGATTCAGTGTATCGACACTTTTTAATAGTAACCTTTTTGTATTGAAACTTTGCTTAACTGTCTTGGAACGTTGTTTCTCTTTTTGTGCCGATAATTTCTAAAAATAATAATACTTAAGAGCTCATTGCTCTATTCAACCTTAAAATTATCTTACTGAATAAAAAGTCAAATTTTCATTTAATTAAAATTCATGAAAAATCAAATACAGCCCAGTAGCAGAATTTTCTGAATCTAACTACAGCAAAATAATATAAATATCTGAAAATCATATGCCGAACTAAGCCTGGCGTCTCTAAAAACAATAGTAAAATTTGCAACTGCATGTAATTATAATAAAAATAAATTAAGACTATGCAAAAAGTACAGTAATCTATAGAGATAATGCAAATTATATGTATATTGTTAACCCTAAACATTTCTTTCTTTAGCTGTTAAATTGATATGCAGAACTTTATTAAACTATTTGCAGCGCTTACTGCCATACTACGCTTTTACTACTACTGGAAATAGAATAGAGGCTTATTTTTAAATGTATTACAGGAAATTTAATATTATTATTTATTTTAAACACAATTGAAATTAAAAAAAGAAGAAAAAGATTTCTATTCACACACTTACCTCTGTTGAATTCTTTAACAAATACCTGATCAGTCCGCACTAACTTCCCAGCGCATTAATTTTCATTTATTAAATTTTTATATTCTTTTAAATGGAATTTTACTTAGAATTATTTATCTCGTAATAACTTTTATTATGTATTTCACTATACCAGACATAACAACACGTTTCTAAGTAAAGCTTTTGTTGCAATTTATGATTTAAAATTGAAGATTGTGCTGCACATTTTTTTAGTATTGCTTTTGTTGCCATTTCTTATTTTGAAATTTTAGTCATCTCAATCTCGTCAATTTGTCCCCACATTTGTTTAGAAAATTTGGTACCTTTTTTTTTTCTATAAATAAGTTGGATGATAAAAAAGCAGAGTCGGAAATGAGTTTTTTTTTTTTTTTTTTTCTGTGTACGTGAGTATGTTATATTTCAGTTAAATACGTTTTAAATATTTGATCATTTTTTAAAATCATTTATATTAAAAGTTAATAAAAAAAGGAATATTTTAAAAGTTCAATCAAATCTTCGAATTTAATTCGAACATTTCAGTTTTCTTAGCATGGCCAGTCATAGGGCAAAATTGTATATAAAAATGCATAATGAGGCTTTGTTATTCAAAAATATTAACGAAACTTTTTGTTAGGATGGAGAACTTTTAGAATTTGAATTTTATTAGAACATTGAATTTTATATTTAGACAAGATATTTTAAATATAATTATAATCATATTCTATACAGCTGTACCGAGTACTCGGTATATACTCGGCCTATTTGCCGAGTACTCGGTACTCGCAAATTTAGGCTATGTATTCGGCCAATACCAAGTAGTTGTGGGAATTTCACTATTTTTATGCATTATTGAAAAAAATGTGTTAGAGAGATATTTATTTTATAACTAAAAAAATATGAATATATAATTACAGAGTCATTATAATTAAAATTTTTGCTATAACAGCTTTCTGCAGTTAAGACGGGCTGTTACCAAACTTAGTATAGAGATGATTCATCATATGAGCTTTCAATTATAATTATCTTGTATGAATGTGCATTATTTTATAAAAACTTAGTACATAAAATTGTATCTATAAATCAGACAAAAATAAAATAATTTAGAAAGAAAAAAGAACCTCTATGTAATATTAACATTAAAATTTTCGTTATACATTTGTGCAAATAAAAGTAAGACACTTCCAAATCGGTAAGAAAAGATTGATTTTGAATTTTATACTATAAAATAACATAAAAAAAAACTATCACGTATTCGAGTACATTCTACTGTTGAGCAAAAGGTGTGTTTATTTAGTATTTTAACAACAACAACAACAAAAATGTAAAAAGAGGAGGGGGCATTTAACCGAGCAAAGGCTTTTATGACTTTTTACGTTATATATATAAAAAGTAAATACACTAAAACACTAATTGAAATAGTGCTGCACCGAGTAGCAGTTTGGCCGAGTACCGAGTACTCGGCCTTTTACTACTCGGCCGAGTACCGAGTAGTTGTAAGAAAGAATAATTGAAATTGACGTATATATGAAGAATTTTGCACATCTTGAAATTTAAAAAAGGCCTTTTGAACACAAAATTAAGTTAAATGGCAAACAGCATATTTACATGAAACGTTTCAGAACTTTTGTAGTGTATATACACAATTAGGTTCATTGTTATATTTGATACTTCCAGCTTAGTGGATTATTAAAACCATAATAACTGATAACTTCATTCTTTATTGTATAGTCTTTCTCAGATGTGAATCATTCTCAGATAATTCTTAGAGAATATAAAAGTTCTTTATAGGCTTAATTTAAGATGCATGAAATTTACATATGAAATGAGAACATTAAAATAAATATTTTATCATCATTTCAAACATGATAGACTTCATTAATCTTCAAATTCTAGAAGAGTAAAAAGGTAGGTGGTTTCGGGCCATAATTTGCAGAACAACAAATTTGATAATATATTTTTATTAACATTTTAATGTATTTACCTTTTTCATAATTATTATTTTTTAAATTAAAAATCAATCTTTCTTTTTTACAGTTTTAAAAGTGTCTTACTTTTATTTGCACAAATACGTAACTAAAGTTTTATCTACTATAGTAGTATTATAAAGGGGTTCTTTTTTCTAAAATATTTTATTTTTGTCTGTTTTATAGATACAATTTTATGTACAAAGTTTTTGTAAAAAAAAAAAAAAAAAAAAAAATGCATATTACACACATACAACATGGTTATACTTAAATTCTTGTAACTAAAATTGATAAGCTTAAATCATGAATCGTCTCTATATCGAGTTTAGTGGCAATCTACTTGCCCGTTTTAACTGCAGAAAGCTGTTCGCAGCAAAAGTTTAATGACTAAGTTTATATTTTCATATTTTTTAAGTTTAGTTATTAAAAAAACAACTCTTATGAATGCACTTCTTTCAATAATACATAAAAATAATGAAATTCTTACAACTACTCGGTATTGGCCGAATACTTAGTCCATATTTGGCCGAGTACCGAGTACTCGGCAAACTGGCCGAGTAGGCAGAGTACCGAGTATATAACGAGTACTCGGTACAGCTCTAAATTGAAACATATTTTCCTAATCAAATCTGTTGTTTTGCCAATTATGGCCCAAAACCACCTGTCATTTTGCATTTCTACGATCTAAAGATTAATGAAGCCCAAGGGTGCAGAAAATGTTCAAACCTCAGAAATTTCCCCCAAACACAGTATAAATTTCCCTCAATAATGAAAAATCTACTTTGCTATACAAAGTCATTTGTTCCATGTAATAAATCTTTAAGAGAATAAGTATACAGTGTAACATAAAAATATCGCTGTTAGTGTATATGCACTTCAAAGTAGCAAATTGTTATTTTTGATTTACATTTTTATTTTCTCTTAAAAAAATAATCAAAATTTCCCCAGTCAGTTTAAATTTCCCCCGAACCTCGTTTGGGCGTTCGGACATATTCTGCAGCTGCACCCCTGATGAAGCCTATCATGTTTGAATGAAATTATAAAATATTTTAATGTTCCCCTTTCATATGTGGATTTCATGTATCTTAAATTAAGCCTTAGTGACTATTAAGTTTTATATTCACTAAGAACTATCTGAGGATGATAATTTCGCATCTAAAAAAGATGTTAAGATTAAAGTTATCAGTTATGTTTTTAGTAATCCACTATGCTGAAAGTATCAAAATATTTATAGCAATGAACCTAATTATGTATATACACTACTAAAGTTCTGGGGTAAGCTTTACTATATGGCACCCATTGCTTATTGCCGTGGCCGATGTTTGGATCACGTGATATGATGGTGATTCGAGACCCGAATCAGAGTATCGATACTTTTTTTCTGTTGTATCGAAACGGAACAAAAGGATCTTCAATTGTTAAAGATCGTTTATATCTTCTCTTCTACTTTTTTTAAAGCCACCGCGGTATATGTAAGTAAGATTAATTCTAGATTTTACTGTTTTTAAATGATTTTACAAAGTTTAAAACAAAATTTTTTCAGTGTATTTTTATATATTGTTTAATAAATTTATGAAGAAAAAAAAGTGTAGGGCATAATAGTCATTGCTTCAGTACAGATTTTTTTCATGCATCGTGATTTAATCAGGTGCATTCAATGATTATTTATTTATTTATAATGCTTGCGTAGCGATCTACCATCGGAATACTCACCGTTACAGTACATATTTCATGCATTTTCTGATTCATGCTCCTCGAAATAGGGGTGTCCAGTGATGTTTGTTTTTGATTTTAATGCTTGCGAAGCAAGCATACAGCAGCTAGTGTACTGATCGCGGCTTATACAAATTTTCATGCATTTACTGATTCATGCATTGCTAATTAGGGGTACTTTAGTGATGTTTTTTATTTTTTGTTTTAATGCTCGCGAAGCGAGCAAACAGCAGAAAACATAGTGACCGCGGCTCCATGAATTTTCATGCTTTTACTGATTCATGCTCCACGAATTAGGGGCGTCCAGTGATGTTTCCTTTTTTGTTTTAATGCTCGCAAAGCGAGCAAACAGCAGAAAACATAGTGACCGTGGTTCCATGAATTTTCATGCTTTTACTCCCGGTAGCAGAAATCGTGCAGCACGGCAGCAATGCTGCAGAATGATCTTGAAGTTTGCAGATTTATTTACCAATTTACAAAAACGAAAAAAAAAAAATCATAAGAAAACGAAAAAATGCGACCGGAAAAAAATCTCGAGTTTGTTTTCGCTACGATCGTTCACCACGCGCGCTACGCTGAAGAACCAAAGAATATTGTATAGAAAAATTCCTCTCGCATTTTCTCTTCGCGATCTGCCTCTCCCACCTGCAATCGAAGTGGAATGATCTTCTTCGTAGGGAGACGGAGAGAGCTTGGGAAAGAAGCGCTAGTCACACTCGATTGTTTGGTCATTTTTAGATTCCTTATGTTCATAGTGCACATGCTCCATTTTTTTTTTTTTTTTTTTTTTTTTTTTTGTTAATTGTTGATGCGTTAGCACGTGTTATAGATTGAAGTATAATATTTTCTGTTTAATATTTTTTTTATCATGTCATCTAATGAAAAAGTTATTTGTTGTTTATGTGAAACAACAGTAATTTAAAAAAATCTAAAACCGCATTACACTCGATGTAAAATTTTTTTCATTTTGTATGTCAATCCCTGTCTCAGAGGCAATATGTGAGAGTTGGGGGTCAATAATAAGCAGTGTAATGGAAAAAAGACCAAGTTGTAATGATGGCTCATTAGAAGATATTGGCACATCAGATATGCGTGTCTTTATTATGCTTAATGGTCCTGAAAGTGGATTTAAGCATACATGCAAATTTTTGAAAGCTGCATTAGTTGAAAAGTATGGCATGTCCTACTTTCAACATTTTAAGCATGTCTCAACAAATGTTACTTTTAAACATGCTGTTACTTCAAAAGTAGTTAGCAGAGTTATTAATAACTCTGGTTGTTTACCATGTTATAATTTTGAAAGATTGAACTGTGTTTAAGTTACTTTTTTTTGCTTTTGTGTTTAAGTTACTTTTTTTTTGCTTTCAGGTATTACATTTCTTTTAACTTGCATTAACTGTTGTTTCAATATTAAGCTGTGTAAACATTTATTTATTGTCTGCATGTATTAAAGGCATCTGTCATATATTTTAAAATGCAAATTTTGCTTTAAAAAGAAAGTAATTTATCATGAAAGTAAAGCTTGGCTCGTCGTTCATAGTCGCAGAAAAATTTTGGCTTCTGAAACTGGTGCTGCAGAATGATACAAAAAATTCTGCTACTGGGCTTTTACTGATTCATGCTCCACGAATTAAGGGCGTCCAGTGATGTTTTTTTTGTCTTAATGCTTGCAAAGCGAGCAAACAGCAGAAAACATAGTGAAACATTAAATAAAAAAGGCTGAAAAACTAAATGTACAACGCCTGCTATCAATACTGTTCACAAAAATTATTTTTTATAGCTGCATCGTGTTAAGACTTCATCAGCCTGCTACATTTTTCTATTCTTGAAATTTTTTCTTACTGGGTAAGTAAAATAATCATTTATTTTCTAAAATTTAGTTTTAAATGTTTCATAATAATGAAAAGTATTGTTTCATGACATTTTGATTCGATTCACGACGTTGTGAAACAATTCGCAGTACCGACTAACAAACCGAATCAAAACAACATCATACCATGTGATCAAAACATCGGCAACAGCAATAAGTAATGGGTGCCGTATATTAAAGCTGGTTCCAAGTTCTGCATGAAAGCATGCTGTTTACCATTTAACTAAATTTTATGTTCAAAAGCCTTTTTTTTTTTATTACAAGATGTGCACATTTCTTTATATATATGCATCAATTATTCTTTCTTACAACTAGTCGGCTACTCGATATTCGGCTACTCGGTGCAGCACTAATATTCTAGTTTTAATTTAATTATGTATGCAGTGAAAACCTGGTCTATCATTCCCACATTGATAATTTTATTTCTATGGTCCCTGCACAAATTATATTTATATAATGTTAATTAAACCCACATGTATCGTGCTTCAAAAATTCGTTTTCTTGCATTCATTGTTGTAAAGTTTTTCTTCTGACTCAAAAATTTTCTCATGAAGGTCAAGCGGTTCTGTACAAATTGGATACTTTGTGCATCGTAAAATAACTCTCTTCTCCATTTCCATGAAGGATCAAAATTGTGATGCCATGTCTGTGTTTCTTTATTCATTACTATAATTTCAGCATACCACGAAATAATCTCTTTATTTTAGCAAGTGCAGTTAAGTGCAGAAAAATGAGGAACAATACTAAACAGAAAGGCAAGAAAATGATGCTTATTATGCGGATGAAGCATTGTTGCGTGTAGCAGAGAATGTGTACAAAATTTAGTGATAATATTTGCATAAATCAAAATATTGCAACATGCGGTATCCTAAAGTATAGAAGAAATGTGTGATTTCAAAAAATGTACATAATGGCGAAAAAAACTGAGGATAATTTTCACGCTGATGACATAATTATGGGGTTTTAAAGTGCACAAACTGTTATACATGCGTATGAAATTACATAAATGGAAAAAAAAAAAAATGTTTTAAATCTGAAAAATTTCTTGTTTAATTTATAAAATGAAGGAAAAACCCAACATAATAATGCTGACTCTAGAATAAAAGGGCTGCCAGGGGGAATTCAGTAAAAAGGACAACCTATTTTCAAAAAGGGCATTATTTGCATAATTGCGGTCTTCTATGGTGTGATTTTTGTACAGAACAAAAGTAAAATACTAATTTTACGTGTATATATATAGACTATATCAGGGTTCGCACCAAGGAAAAAAAATTAGTGAGATTCTCCCACTCTAACAAAAAATTGCTTTATTGTTTATTGTTTCTATTGCTCTATTGCTTTATTGTTGTGCTCTATTGCTTTATTGCTCTATTGCTTTATTGTTTCTAGAATTGATCATTGACCACAATCCGTATTCCGGAGAGGGGAAAGAGGGGGGGGGTTAAAAATAATTACAGAGTAAAAAATATTAAACTCTTTCAATTCTACTTCTAGAATCTAATAAAGCAAGTTTAAAATGAATATTATAAATATAATTTATGTTTCAGATGGGTAAATATTGGGAAACAAGACTTCTGCAGAACATTTGGTTGCTGATTGCTAGATGGAGATAAATAAAGGGGTGGGGGGCAAAAAATAATTACATGAGCAAGAAATATTTAACAATTGTATTTATTTACAAAGTGGGATTTTTTTTTTTTTTTTTTTTTTTTTTTTATTGTGCGATCCCGCACTCTAGCGCAAACCCTGGCTGCGTGCATTTTTTCTTCCAGGAATGCTGTAGAACTATTTCTAGAAAGTTGAAAAATCAGAAAGAAAAGTATCTAAAAGCCTCTGTTCATTTAAAATGTTAGAAAAAGCTACTTGGTGCTAAAATGTTTTTAAAAGGGCAGCAGGGTGCTAAAATGGGTTTGAAAGGGCAGCAGGGTGGAGCACCCTGTCAAATTGTCTAGCACTACATAAAATTAATGATTTTTAAAAATAAATTTTTCTTAATATTCTACAACATTGATGTATTTCTTTGACCACTTGGAAATTAGTTTTTATTAGTAGTATACTGTATACATTCTGTGTATTAATTCATAAACATTGTTTTATTCGTGTTTTGACTTTAACCCGCATTTGTTGTTTTCCCGCTTTCATCTTTTTTTTTCCCCTTGCACCCCGTGAAAAAAGATAGATCAAGGTTCTAATTGTACTTGTAATATTTATGTTATAATTTTCTGAAAGATATGTTTAATAATATAACTTTATTTTTTGAAATACAATTTTAATTCAGTTTCTTATATAATGTAAATTGAATAATACTTTGTTTTTGTTGTGGGCTAGAAGCTGCAGGTTCATGTCAGGTTGTGCCGGTTGTGGGTCAAAAGTGTTCCTGCGGGTCACGTTTTCTCGACCTACGCAGAACTCTATATTGCTTTTTCGCAAAATGCATATTTTGCAAAATGTTTAATACATATATAAATGTTTTTTTTTTTTTTTTTCCCACTATTTGATTGAATCCCTGCCAAAAATTATTTACAATTATTATTTTTTTTTTTCCCAGAAAAGAAATAGAGGTCATAATGTGCTTTACAGGGCTCGTAAATTATATTGCCCGACATGCTCGGCTCGGGGTATATAAAAATTTACAGTGGGTATGTACTTTTTTCTCTTACATGCCCAGCTAGGCATGCATACTGAAACAAAAATAACTTTCTAACTTTTTTTCAAGACCTGGTGCTTTACCACACTGCTTGGTGACTTTTTTCAAAATCGCCAATTTGACACATTTTTGCAGTTTTGTCTCGTGATTTTTTCGAAATGGTCGATTTTACGTATTTTAAATCAAGTGCCTAAAAATTAGTGCTGCACCGAGTAGCACTTTGGCCGAATACCGAGTACTTGGCCTTTTACTACTCGGCCGAGTACTGAGTAATTGTAAGAATATAAAATTTAGTTAAATGGTAAACAGTATGCTTTCATGCAGAACTTTTGTAGCGTATAGGTATTAGAGGTGAGTTCGGGCTCTATTTTGGCAATCCGAGCCCGCTCGGGCCCGAAACATTTTTGTACTGAACTCGCCCGAGCCCGATATTGAAAGTGGTACGCTATGCAGCGCATGAACAATAGTAAAATTAAATACCGTTTTTATTTTCAAATTAATTTTCTTATTATCAATCCTCAATTTAAATAACTATAAATGTTATTATAACAATTTATAATGTCTGTGTCTCTGTATACATGTATATATTTCTATAATATATATTTATAGTGCAGCGCATTGTTTATAACGCACCTATCGGGGGACAAAAAATTTATCCGAAAGAGTGATATAATGATACCCAATATAACGAAGGAGGAAGGATTACTGTATAACACTATGACATAATATGCATCCCGTTGAAAAAAAAGTTCTATTTAGAAAAAGGAAAGTCAAAGCTACTAAGGTTTGCAAGATTATTTTGTGATTTATAACCTGTCATGACTATTATGGCATTACTAAAGGTGCTCTCAAAATGAATAAAGTTTCTTTTTTTTTTTTTTTTACATTTTCCAGTTAATGAAGAATAAAATAAACGGAACTTTTAGCTTGAATCCGAGCCCGCCCGGAGCCCGAAGTCTTGCGTAAGATTTGAGCCCCATCGGGCTCGGGCTGAGCCCATCTCATCTCTAATAGGTATACATAATTAGGTTCATTGCTATATTTTGATACTTTCAGCATAGTGGATTACTAAAACCATAACTGATAACTTTATTCTTAACATCTTTTTTAGATGTGAAATTATCATCCTGAGATAATTCTTAGAGAATATAAAAGTTACTCAAAGACTAAGGCTTAATTTAAGATACATGAAATTCACATATGAAAGGGGAACATTAAAATATTTTATAATTTCAAACATGATAGGCTTCATTAATCTTCAGATCGTAGAAATGTAAAATGACAGGTGGCTTTGGGCCATAATTGGCAAAACAACAGATTTGATTATGAAAGTACGTTTTAAATAACATTTCAGTGTATTTACCTTTTTTATATATATAACGTAAAACGCCTTAAAAGCCTTTACTCGGTTAAATTCCCCCTCCTCTTTTCACATTATTATTTTTATTTTTATTTTTTTGTTCTTAACCTTTTGACGGTTAGGTAAATGAGCAGTTTTCGTTTATTTAATTCGCGCAGTATTACCAGTAAACAGCATTCGAAAGTGGCAGGTGTTTTCCCCCGACGTTCTTCCGAAAATGTCACCCTTCTCTGGCGATGCCGTAGATAGCTCGCCTCACGCGTTTTAAAAACTTCTTAAAGTATTTGTAGTACATAAATAACAGTTTTTACGTACTTTAAAGTAATTAATAAATGATAATTATTAAATAGTAAATTATAAATGATTATAATCAATTATATAAATAATAATAATTAATTGAAAGGACTAAATAAATACAACTAATGTAGAACTTTATGAAGCATCAGACTCAAAACTTGATAAGCTTTCTGTATCACAATCATAATCATCATCATCATAATTATCTAACTTTCGCTTTTAAGCCATTTTACTTTACAAACAACCTAAAAAATGCGTCAAAATACGCATAAAAAGAACAAAGTAAAAAAAAAAAACATTCCCCCTTCATTATGAAAAGAAATTCATGGAACCCGTACTGCCATCTGTAGACAGTAAAACTAACTAAATTTCGTGAGTAGGATTCGTTTGTAACATAACCAATGCAGAATAATAATGGCGAACGAGCTCAGCTCGTCAGCGCGCATTGGGAAAAACTTCACTACACGAGTAGTGCTCGTTTCTAACCATTTCGGTCGAAATCCTGCTCCCGAGCAGAACTCGTTTGCGCACATTATGAAGCACGATTCGATTGCGAGCTGAACTCGTTCATAACCATCAAAGGGTTAAAATACTAAATGAACGCACCTTTTGCTCAACGGTAGACTGTATCCGAATAGGTGATAGTTTTTTTACGTTATTTTATAGTATAAAATTCAAAATCAATCTTTTCTTACTGATTTGGAAGTGTCTTACTTTTATTTGCACAAATGTATAACGAAAATTTTGTTTTAATATTACATAAAGGTTCTTTTTTTTTTTTTTTCTAAAATATTTAATTTTGTCTGATTTATAGATACAATTTTATGTACTAAGTTTTTTATAAAATAATGCATATTAAATTCATACAAGATAGTTATAATTAAAAGCTCATATCATGAATTATCTCTATACTAAGTTTGGTAACAACCCGTTTTAATTGCAGAAAGCTGTTATAGCAAAAATTTTAATTATAATGACACTGTATTTATATTTTCATATTTTTTTTTGTTTAGTTATAAAATAAATATCACTCATTAACACATTTCTTTCAATAATGTATAAAAATAGTGAAATTCCCACAACTACTCGGTATTGGCCGAGGACCGAGTACTCGACAAACATGCCGAGTATATACCGAGTACTCGGTACAGCTCTACCAAAAAAAAAAGTGTAAAAAGTAGCTTTTCAAAAACTTGAACAAAAGAAAATAAAAACTAAAAAATATTAAACATTACAAAACAAAAATACCATAAATAACTGAATAAGTGTATAAGTAAATATGCAGATTCGATTTAATGTCTCACTACTACTGTGTTGTGGGCGATTAAAGACAATCTGGGAGGTACACAGGCAGGTAGGTTGGATTTAACATCACACTAGCACTGCGCTATGGCGACGTTTTGCAACAATCAGTAATATGTATGTCTACGCTTCGCATTAAGCACAAAAAGAAAAATCACTAAATACCTCACTCGCAATCTGCATGCATCTTTAAAAGGCACAAAATTTTGTTTTGCAGCAGTCACTTTTAGAACAAAATATCCCCTCCCACTCCAAAATTTTTCTGAAATGAACGTTCTTGGTTGTTGAATAAATTTCTAAATTATATTAAAATTTTGTAGTCTATTGGAGTTGTGCCATGATTAATAATGTCAATTGATATACCTGTGTTTACAGACTCGGTGGCTCTACTTTGCCAACGAATGTTATGTGAGAAATGCCTAGCTGGTAATCAGCCAGGGCAGTTCAATGTTTGAGCATCCACATGTAAAGCGGAAGGCCCGGGTTTGATTCCCTGCTCTGGTATTTTTCACATAGTTGGTATAAAAAATCACACTTCTACTCCAAATTTTTCTGAAATGAACTTTCATGGTTGATGAATAAATTTCTAAATTAAATTATTTTATTTTGTTAAAATATGCATAACTTGTTTTTACTTTCTTTTATGCATATTTTAACAAAATAACTTGTTTTTACTTTCTTTTATCAAAGAACCAGTTAGAACAAAATTAGTTATAGATAATAAACTTATTAAGCAAACCCAACATTTCAACTATCTAGGTTGTGACATAACCTATGATTATGATCATGACATCCAACAGAAATTACATAAATTCCAACATCTTAGTGGAACCCTGATCCGAACTTTAAAAAGAAAAACTAGACCTGAAACTCAACTAAAATTTTACAAAGTCATGGCAGTCCGCACTCTCCTATATGGTTCTGAGACATGGACTCTGGGCTCCCAGGATTTAAGCAGAATACAAGCTGCCGAGATGAGGTTCTTGAGATCTGTTAAAGGCTGTACAATCCCCGATAGAATTAGAAACAAAGATATACGTAGAGAATTAAACATATTTTTGCCTAGAAGGTAAAATTAGGGAATACAGACAAGATTGGTTAAGCCATATTCGACGTATGCCACGCGGAAGAATACCTAGAGCCATGTTTTATTACAACCCACAAGGCAGACGAGACCGAGGTAGGCCAAGAAAGCGGTGGTTTGATCATGAAGCCGCAACAGGCCTTCGGCCTAATCCTTGAAGAGGAAGAAGACGACTTTCTTTTATATTCAATACAAGAAGGTATTGGATTCGTAAAAATCTTAGACTTCAGGTTTTCAATGGTTTTACATGTTTTGAGATGTCTAGAACATGATTTGACTATTTAAAAAAAAATATCTGTGTGTGACAAAATTTTGTAACAACTGTATCTTAGGAACTATACTACTCAGAATTTCATAAAATTTGATATGTAGTTGCAAATTGATATACCTAAATTAATGCCTAGAAACTTTTGGTAAAAATCATCCAACAAATGGGATTGTCATTTTGCTTTTTTTTTCCTTAATTTTTTACATTGCAGAAAAAACATTTCATGTAAATGCACATAAAGTGAATTGGTTTTTTAATAATTATGAAATTAAAAGGAAGTATCTATATTAGTGATAGTCAACTGAGAAATTTTTTTTGTAAATGTGCAAGCTTCCCCCCCCCCCTCAAAAGGAAAGTCCCTCCCAAGAGAGGCAAATATTCCTTATGAGTATCTTCCAAATGAACTCATCAACACCTTTTAAAATAAATGGTTGAATCATCAATGTGTGGTATTTAAAAAAAAAACATGCTTTTTATTTTGTGGTTAAAATTAAGAAAAAAAAAGTCATATCTAAAAAATTGTTTTTTCTTTGCATATTTAGTGCTATTATATTAGCAGTCAATAAATAACGAGTCAGTGAATATTTCAAAAAAAGTATAGTATGTAGAAAAGTGCAGCCTAACGATTCATACACATTTCTCTCGCCAGATGCCATTACTTGTCTGGCAAGGAGTGAGAAAAGGATAACCCAGCATCAGCCACATCCAGTCATTTCATTTTTGAAAGCGACGTGGAATGGAGGCATCCAAAGCTGAGCAGTGTGGTGTTGTGCATTTTTTGGCAGCGGAAAGTATAGTAGGACGTGAAATTCATAGATGAATAGAAAGGATCTATCTATGGGGAGTACTGTATGTCACGGGCAAGAGTTCAGGAGTGGAATAAGCACTTTCGTGAAGGATGCAGATCGATCGGTGATGATCCCTGGACTGGAACACCGAAGTGTGTTACAGAAGAACATATTGCAAAAGTAGATGAGCTCATAAAGAAAGACCGTCGTCTAACAGTAGACGAGATTTCGGTATCAATGGGGCTTAGTCATGGTACAGTTCACAAAATCATCAAAGAAAGGTTGAAGTTTCATAAAGTATGCGCACAATGGGTCCCACATCGCTTGACACCAGCACAAGAGGGCTGCCGCATGGCCATGTCTCTGCAAGCATTGCAGCGTTACAACAATGATGGGGACAAATTTCTTTCAGCAATTGTTACTGGTGATGAAACTTGGTACCACAACTTTTAGCCCGAGTCAAAACGGCCAAGTCTTTAGTGGAAGCACACAGATTCCCTTACACACTAGTGCCAGCAAGATACTGCATTCGTTCTTCTTCTATCGTAATAGACCACTCCTCGTTGATTTCCTGGAGCATGGAGCTACGGTCAATGCTCAGCGGTATTGTTAAGCCTTGTTGAAGCTCAGGAATGCAATCAAATCAAAACGTCCCAGTTAACTTTCTCGGGGTGTCATCCTGTTGCATGACAACACTAGACCATCACACTTAGCTAACACAACACAGGAATGTCTGCAGAAGTTCAAGTGGGAAGTCATGAGCCACCCCTCCTATAGTCCAGATCTGTCTGCATATGACTTCCACATCTTGAACTTAAAAAAGCACTGCAGAGACACCAATTTCAAATAGACGATGAAGTCAATGAGTGTGTGCACAATTGATTCAAACAGCAACCAAAGGCTTTCTACGAGCATGGCATTATGCGACTGTTGTCACAATGGAATAAATGCCTAAACACCTACGGACAATACTTTTGAGTTTTATTAAATAATTACTGCAGGGATGAGAATTTTCAGACTTTTGTAGGAATTTCAGGCTTTTCTTAGTTTTTTAAAACAATTTTCTGGTTTTTTGTTCTAAATATTCTTGTTTTTGTTCAATTTTCTTTCTTTTGATTGTTTCTAAACAACTGATTTTCATGTATTCTCCATTTTTTCTTATAGAAAGTATGATTTTGTGTACCTGTTTCTTCTTTTATTACTAAAATTAAATTATCTTTGAGTTTTGCTGATACTTTCAAACTTTTTGTCTATTTCCAACTCTCATCTCTGAAATGAATTTGCCTCTGACTCGTTATTTATTGACTGCTCCTAATATTATTTCTCTAGAATGGAAATTGTCTGCATTCATCATATGGAAGATAAATTTTAATAAATTATTTTTTACTGAGGGAATTTGTATAGAAACACAGAAGAGAGTCATGTGTTGGCCACAACAAACTAGTTTTAAAAAATGGCTTTTATGTGTTGCAGGGGAACATTAATAGTTTTTAAGGTTTTCACAGAAATTGTGTAGAATTTAAAAAACAGCAGAGAAACTGAAAGTAACAGGAATAAGTATTTTCAGTTTTTCGCAGAAGTATAAAAACCGAAGGCATGTGGCACAAGTTTTTTAAAATTTTTTCATGGAAATTTTGCAGAATTTCAAAAACTACAGAAAAACTGAAGGTAAATGAAACAAGTTTTTTTAAATTTTTTTCGCTGAAATTTTGCAGAATTTCAAAAACTACAGAAAAACTGAAGGTAAATGGTACAAGTTTTTTTTAATTTTTTTCGCTGAAATTTTGCAGAATTTCAAAAACTACAGAAAAACTGAAGGTAAATGGCACAAGTTTTTTTAAAGTTTTTTCGCTGAAATTTTGCAGAATTTCAAAAACTACAGAAAAACTGAAGGTAAATGGAACAAGTTTTTTCAAAGTTTTTTCGCTGAAATTTTGCAGAATTTCAAAAACTACAGAAAAACTGAAGGTAAATGGCACAAGTTTTTTTAAAGTTTTTACATGGAAACTTTGCAGTTCTTCAAAAACTGCAGAAAAACTGAAGGCAATTGGCACAAGTTTTTTTAAAGTTTTTTCGCTGAAATTTTGAAGTCTGTTCAGTAAAACTTTGACTTTAAAATATCTTTGAAAAAACTTTAAAAAAACTTGTGCCAATTGCCTGCAGTTTTTCTACAGTTTTTTTTTTAAGTTTTTTTGCAGATTTTTTTAGCTGGGCCGCAACTAAATAAAAAAAAAGAGGACCATACATTTTTTTTTTCTTTTTTTTTTTTCCTAACAAAAGTAATTGAAATTCAGGAGAGTTAAAAAAGTGAAGTTAATTATAGAGCAACTTCAAGGATCTCGGTGCCCAGCCAGAAGCTAAGTTCCGAGGTGAGTCCGTTGACCAATCAGAAGCCTACAAAAAAACCCACGATCCTCACTGAAAGTACAGAGCTAAAAAGGAGAGAATTTTGTCCTCAGACTGAGAGCCAAAAAATAAGCGTTTCAGAATTTTTGCTACCTTAAAATCATCTTCTTATGCTATTATATGCAGATTTATGGGATAGCTTATCTTTCATATCGATATCTCACCTGCTATTTCATACATCTATAGAGATACATCTACATATTTTATGAAAATGTAAGATAAACTACGAGATTATAAGGGGGGAAAATGCACTTTTTTTTTTCTGAAACCCGCACTTACAAAAAGACAGTTTCTTTCTTTCTTTTTTTTTTTTAATACATATTCTTCGCAATTTTTTATAAAAACTGCAGTTGTTATACAGTTATCGTTTATCATCAAGTTAACTGTGATAAGTTTTCAATATTTTTGAAGTCACAGCCACACCTTTAAGAATTCTGCAGTTCTTACCAAGTCGTGAACATTACTTTAAAATTTCTGCAGTTTTTATTAAGTCGGGAACTTTACTTTAAAAATTCTGCAGTATTTATTAAGTCGTGAACATTACTTTAAAAATTCTGCAGTTTTCTTAAAGTTAAAAGCACATTAGTTGAAATACTGCAGAATTTCTACAGTTTTGGGGGTTTTCTGCGGAAAAACTGCAGAATGTTTTAGCTGGGTTGTATATCTGAAGGATAACGAAATCATATTCTATACAAAATATTATTTATGATATTAAAAGTCAATGTCAATTTCTTTGTGATTTTTTACAATAGACAGTGCTTTAAATGTAATTTTAACAATGTCTGTTCTAAAATGCAATGTATTAGCTTTTTTTTTTTTTTTTTTTTTTTTTTTTTTTGTGTGTGTGTGTGTGTCCCTGTACACAAACCAGTTGCACAGGGCATATAAATGACTTTTAAAATAGGAAACCTTCCATAGTGAATTGAATAACACAGATACTTCTGTAAAAATTCTGAAAATATTTACGGGCGCTGGGGCGGGCAGATAGATAGATAGACAGATGGACAGTCGGACAGATAGGTACTTAAATTGAAATCATATTCCTACTTAAGTGTGTTATATCGCTAAATGAAAACGGAATTGCAATTTCAGAAAACTTGAATGAAAGCCTTTAATGTAACTGAATATTTTGTGTGACTCTGTAAATCTAATTTTAATCATACTACATTCTGCCGAAAGCATATTTTTTTGCATATGAATAACATATTTCAACTGTTAGAAGTAAAGTTATTAATATTTGGTTTATAGAAATACCTCTCTTGGAATGTTTTGGAATATTTTTGGGTGACTCTGTACACAAACAAGATAAGGTATTTTCTCCATTTTCTATAGAAACATCCGATAGTGAACATAAACAACATTTTTAAATTTTATTGAAATTTGGGTAATGTAAATGAATTAAAATATAACACAATGTTTTGGAATATTTTGGGTGTCACTGTGCACAAGCCAGAAGAGATAATCATTCCATTTTCAATAGGAAACACACGATAGTGATCTTGAATATCACATATCTGTTTCAAGAAATTCCATGGTTTCAAGAAATTCCGTGAGTTAAAGCATGGATAGATAGACAGATAGATGGACAGACAGACAGACAAGCTTAAGTCATTAACACTTTTTTACCTTATTGTAAAGTGATATGAACATTTAAAAAATGATAAAAAATATTAATATCAACGAAAATTTAATTCCAGCAAATTTCCTATAACAACCATTAATGCAACTGCATATTTTTGTGTGGTCCTGTAAATTTAATACCTATTATACTGCATTCTACGGAAAGCATTTTTTTTTTTTTTGTGCATATGAATTATATTTATTACATTTATTAATATTTGTGCAAAGTACAAACCTCCAAATTTCGCTTATAGAAACACTTCTCATAGAACACAGTGCTTAAGAAAAACTTCGAGTATCCCTGTATACAAACCAGTGATGGTATATAGTCTATTTTCAATGAGAAACATCGAATAGCGGCCTTGAATAACATATTTCTATATCATTAAGATTTGTGTAAGGTGACGGTATTAAAATATGGTTTATATAAATACTTCTCATAGAACAAAATGCTTAGGAATATTTTCAAGTGTACCTGTATACAAACTCATGATGGTATTTGCTGAGTTTTTAATGATAAACTAGCGAGCTTCAATCGCTAGCGGGTCAGTATTTTTAAATGAATCACTATAATGACTGAATTCTCAAAATCTCTCAATCACTATAATTAATGAATCACTAACAGTAACTTTTAGTCTTAAGAAAAGTAATTGAAAAAAAAAAAAAAAAAAAAAAAAAAAAACTATTTCTGATTGGGTAAAAAGTCGGCCCGTGTCCCCACTGTCTTCGGCAGCACACAAGTTAAGAAATACATGCGCTGCGCACGCGTATTCCTTCCCTGATCCTTTGTGCCTCCTAAAAAAAAAAAATTCTTATCGGGTAAAAAAATCCCACCGGGTACACACTGCCTCCAGAAGCGCAGACCCATGCGTGCTGCGCGCGCACGTGTGAAGGTATACGAGAGCTGCGCGCACATATTCCTTCTCAAGTCAATTTTTTATTCTTAAGTAAATTTAAAAAATCATTGGGTACAAATTCGGACTGGGTCCCTGCGCACGCGCAAGTTAAAGGATACACGCGCCGTGCTTGCGTATTAATTTCCTGACACTTCGCACCCCCTAAAAAAATCATTTCTGATCGGGTAAAAACTCACACTGGATTCCCACTGTCTTCGGCAGCGCAGACCCATGCGCGCTGCGCGCTCACGTATGAAGGTACACGCGCCCTACGCGCACATATTCCTTCTCAAATAAAATTTTTATTCTTAAGAAAAGAAAAGAAAAAAAATCATTTCTCATCGGTTAAAAAGTTGGACCATGTCCCCACTGCCTTCGACAGCGCAGGCCCGTGCGCGCTCACAAGTTAGGAGATACGCGCGCGGTGCACGCCTATTTCTTCCTCACACTTTCAGCCCCGCCTAATTAACCTACATATACCAATTTTGAACGGTCTAACTGAATTAGCTGAGATGCAAAAGAAAACCTAATCAGGAGATCTCAAATCTGGTGAAGACGTCAAATCTGGTGTAAATCTGGTGAAAACTTTCGATAATATAAAAGAACTTAAAAATATCTTTCGAATGATGCATTAAAAATATTTTAATCATAATTAGAAATTGAAATATTGAAATTTTAAAATATCACAGCGGCATCTGTCGATAGAAATTTCTGTTATCTACTGTTCGATTCCAAATCAAAAAAGCTTTCTAATGAAGTTTTACTTATGAATTTATTTTAATTAGTAGCTGAGATACAAAAGAAAACCTAATCAGGAGACCTTAAAACGTGTAAATCTGGGGAAAACTTTCAATAATATAATAGAACTTTAAAATAACTTTCGAATGATGTGTTAAAAATATTTTCATCATAATTAGAAATTGAAATATTGAAATTTTGAAATATCACAGCGCCATCTGGCGGTACAAATTTCTGTATTCCACTGTTCGATTCCAAATCAAAAAAGCTTTCTAATCATGTCTTACTTATGAAATTATTTTAATTAGTAGCTGAGATACAAAAGAAAACTGACTCACGATACCTCAAAACGTGTAAATCTGATGAAACTTTTCGATAATATAAAAGAACTTTAAAATATCTTTCGAATGATGTATTAAAATAATTTAATCAAAATTAGAAATAGAAATATTGAAGTTTGAAAATATTACAGCGCCTTAAAGGAAAACTGATTCAGGGACCTCAGAACGTGTAAATATGGTGAAACTTTGGATAATATAAAAGAACTTTAAAATGTTTTTCGAATGATGTATTAAAAATAAATTAA
Source organism: Salticus scenicus (assembly GCA_963930645.1). Taxonomy (NCBI): domain Eukaryota; kingdom Metazoa; phylum Arthropoda; class Arachnida; order Araneae; family Salticidae; genus Salticus; species Salticus scenicus. The sequence goes on along the minus strand of OZ005656.1, from coordinate 226,910,945 downwards.
TCGTAATTAGAAATTGAAATACGCGTATTAGAATAAAATTTAATTTGCAAGGTAAGTGTATTTGTGTTGCTAAAGAACTCGCATTGAAGCATTTTGAAATTTGCAATTTATATTCCTAATAGAAAAAGCACGTGATGTTTCTTCCCGCATACTCTCTGTGACTGGACTGAGTTGCCATGGTAACAACGGAAACGGACGACTGCAGGATTTCGTTCTGGAAATCACTACGTAAGGAAGGTCGCCATTTTTAATTCAATGGTTTAATGCCTAAAATTAATATATCTATATATATATATAACTCATTCAGTTTTTGAAATTTTCTCTCCATCTTTTGGGAATTGAATTGTGGAAACGAGATCTTTATACAAAAAAAAAAATAAAAATAATAAAAAATAAAAAATAAATGATTTATCTCTAAACGATTTTGAGTTATAAAATGTTTTGTGAAAAAATCGATGTTTCGTAAAATCTAAAACTAGGGATCGCTAATCCGTATTTTTTGAAAATGTTTATATGGTTCGAAAGAAGATTAAATGTCCTTTCCAAATATGCCAGTTGTTAAGAAATGGAACAGTTACTCGGTCGTACAGGGCGTTTCAAAAAAGAAGATCGAGAAAAAGAGAAATTTTCGACCCTTTTTAAAACTTTTTTAAAAAATATAAAAAATCCGTATTTAAAAAAAAATTACCGTAACAATCGGTAATAAATCCTCTTTCTTTTGGTATAGGTGTATTTCGATATCTCGAAACGTTCCAGCAGGATCGCTTTACAAAAACCCACGAAATTTTCTCTCTTTGATTTTTCTTTTCAGGTACACGGTTCCAGAACGAAATGACGGTCGCCTACGATTTTGAATCGTCTTTTCGTTAGACATGGGTCGACTTTTTAATTAATATCTCTGCTAATTAGGGCCGCATCGTTTAGCAAATTATATAACATACATCTGCGATAAATTCTCCGTGCGACGGTACCTGTCCGAAGTCCGTGCGACCATTAGCGACCGAGCCTTAGCTGCTTCAAGCCGTTTCTCACAGACAGACACAAACACACAGACACACACGCACACGCGTACAGATTTTAATAATATAAGAGATAACCAACAGTGAACTTGAATAACATAATTCAATTTCAATTAAGAGTTGTGTAAAGTAACGGCATTAAAATATGGTTAATAGAAATGCCTGTCATAGGCCACAATGCTTTGAAAAACGTCCGGGTGTCCCTCTACATAAACCAGTAAAGTTGTGCACAACATTTTCAATAGTGAACATATTATAGTGAACTTGAATAACATATATCTGTTTCATAAAATTCCATAAATATTTGAGAGAATTAAAGCGCAGAGAGACTGACGGACAGACAGACAAACCGAAGTCATAAACACCTTTCAACCTTGTAGGAAAGCATTAAAAACGATAAGTGTATGGATGCATTTGCTTCATTCATATATATATTACCCATTGTTTTTCTATATATCTTCTTATATATATATATATATATATATATATATATATATATATATCTGTGTGTGTTAAATTACTATAAAGTTAACTGTAGAAATGAAACATGTAGCCTAGAATTTATGAAATGAAAAAAAAAAAAATAATAATAATATTTTTAAGCCCCCCCCCCAAAAAAAAAAAAAAAAAAAAAAAAAAAACATTTTTTGATACATTTAAAGAAGAAATTTCTCAATTTTCTATATTGTACTCTTTTGCCTGTTTTATTTACATAATAGCTGCAACAGATATATCATCCATTATAAACGAAAATAAAAGCGAGTTTATAGTTCTTTCCTATTTTAATACAGCAATTTGTTGCCATGTAATTTTAAAGAAATTTGGAATGAAACCTTAATCAAGAGTAAAATCTTCTCAATAGCACGCATTTGTAAGGCAAGCCTTTTTAATATGGTTAATGGCATTGATGTATACTATAAAATACGCAACTTGATTACGAATGTATTTGCGAATAAACAATATTCAAACTGAAATCTCTATGGATATTCAAACTTAATTGTTAATCGATATGACTACCTATTTGAAACCTCTGAAAAACGCAGTAGAATATTTTCTTCAACACGGAAAGACGTACAAGAAATGGTAAAACAGATTTTTAAATGAATAATTTTCATGCGTAAAATTCGACAACGGACTGTTTGACTTTTTCATACATTGAAATAATAAACTAAAATTATTTTGCTTTATGTAGATTATAAAAAAATAATTAATTAGCTTAAAAAAAGTTTTACAAATGAATAATTAGCCTGTTTTTAGATGATTGGTGGGAAACCTGTTTTGACATCGGTTGACTCACAAATGCTTCATTAAATTTCTGTGATAAAAATTATTGAGAAACATTCAGAAAAATCCTTATACTGTCATGGAAAATAAATGATCAAGAAATTTGTATGATTTTCTAAAGTGTTTTCATTTCATTTTCAAGTCACTTGATGTCTTGGAGCTTCATTCGTAATACATATGCATAAATGTGCTGTAAAATTCAAAGACGATTTTAAGTTAAATTTTTAACAATAAATTTTGTAATTTGATCCATTATGTACGTAAAATATAATTTTCCCACCATGGTAAGCATATGAAATCTTTTTGTAGATTATGTTAATACGGTTGTATATATATATTATAATGAAAGTATAATTGGTGTTTTTGAAGTATTTTTTCAGCAATTGTTGATTTTTTAACTTATGGCATACATTTATGTTTCGTTGATTTGTTTAATAAAATACAATTACCCTCAACTGGGTATATATATATATTACGTCCTGGTAAAATAACAATTTTCTCATAAATTTATTGAACATATCTAAAGCTATTAATATACCCATTTTTGTGAAACGATGATTAAGCAAGTTAATTTTTCGTTGTGAAGTCTTTTTTTTTTAGAAGTAGAAGACGATTTCTTACATTAGATTCATTACTTCCGAAGAAACAATAAATAAGATTTTAATTTCAACAAGCAGAAGACAGAGAATAATTACAAATAATTCTTTCAAACTAAAATTAGTTCAAATATTTTATGAGAGATTTTGTAAGATATAAATAGAGTTATGTTTATATATATTTGTCGAGAAAAAATATGAAATTTCCAAAATCAACAAAGCTTAAAATGGAAGTTACCCTATCTTGCTGATGATTTTTTAAAAAACAACTATTTTTATGACAAATTCCTAAATTGAAAACTTGTTTTAATATTACTGTGATATGGAAATCCAGAAAATAATAAAACTTGGAGTATCGGCTGGCCGGTGGAAGGCCGTTCTTGCAAATGCAACTTATGTGGACCAAATTCACATTTTATCTGAGAAAGGCAATCTATTCGGTCGTATACTATTAGCACTCAAAATGTATCTCGAACAACATACAGAAATGTTTGACAGAGTTGATTTTGATTTTAATTTTAATAAAGAATATATATTGCCGAATGGTACACTCACTGGATTGACAGGAAAAATAAATCGCTCTGAAATTGACATTGCGGTACATCCTTTGGAAAGAAATGAAATGTCTGAAAAATTTTTGGATTTCGTCTACCCTTTCAGATTGACTGATTTTACATTTGTAACTCGAAAACCGAAGTATACACCACAAATATTTGGTATCTTTCAAACATTTTCGCATTCAGTTTGGTTGACATTATTATTAGTATTTATTATGATGATGTTTATACATTACGCAATCCTAAAGTGGAAGTATAACACGGATAAAATTTTACTTCACGTTTTTTCAGTACTCATGAAGCAGTGCACGCTGGTGACACCTAGTTCGCTCCCAGAAAAGCTGCTAATCTATTCGTGGGTGATCGGGACCATGATTTTTTGGCTTTCTTACGACTCCGTATTTCTATCTTTCCTTTCATTTCCACCAGTTAATGAAGTAAAAGATTTGTCAGAATTGGCATTAGCTGTAGAAAAAGGTAATTTTCGTTGCATGGCCTACATTCATTCCGGTGTTGTTCACTTTTTCTGGAATTCAAAAAAAAGATATTTAAAAGTGATTGGAAAAGATATTGTGAAAAATGACTTGAGTTACGGCACTGTCTTTCTTAATTTTATGAAAAAGAGTAAAACGCAAAATCTCGCTTATTTCATAAATACAGAAGTAACAGAAGTTTTTGCTGGAGAATATTTTATATCAGAAAACAGATTTCACGAATACATGACTGCAATGATGGTCCGAAAAGGATTTTCTTACAAAGAAATTATAAACAGATTCGTGCACAGAATGATGGCATCGGGTATTTACTTCAAATATATACGAGATGGTTTACGTTTTTCTTTTCTGACAGTTCAATATTATAACACGGAATCAGATACAACTAAAAGAAAACTGACGCTAACAGATCTTGCTCCGGCGTTTATATTTCTATTGTGTGGTTATTTTATATCGTTTTTGGTTTTTCTCGGAGAACTGTACTTGAATCGTAATAAATCCGATTGCAAGAAAATAAAAAATAGGAACATAAGAAAAGTGTATAAAACACCTCCCGCAGTATAAAATGCTTTTCATTGTTTCTGGGATTCAAAACGGAGATATTTAAGAGTGACTGAGAAAGATTTTGTTAAGAATGACTTGTAACACACGAAATTGTACTTATTTTATAAATACACAACTAATAGAACTTTGCACTGGAAAATATTTGTATCAGAAGAATGCATTTACAAATCTATGTTCACAATGATGGTTTGAAAAGTTTTTTCTTGCTAAGAGATTATATAAAATACAATTGTGCAGAGATAGATGGTTTTCATGCATTTACTTTAGCTATGTACGATATTGTTCATCTTTTCGATCGGTTTTATATTATAACTACAAATTAGAAATCACTAACAGAAGTTTGACACTAAAACATTCTTTTGTGTGATTATTTTACAACTTTTCTGTTTTTTTTTTTTTTTTTTTTTTTCGGTGAATTATATTTAAATCGGAAGAAAAATAGTGCAAGAAAAATAAGAATATGAGAAATGTCTTCAAAATCCCTCCAACAGTATGGATGTCAAAGAAAATATTTACTTTAACATTACTTTCTCTGAATAAAAAATAAAAAATAAAATGTTAAATATTACTTATTTTGTTTCTACAATACTTTATTATTATTATTATTATTTATTATTATAATTATTATTATCATTAGGGCTTTATGTCTGTTTAGAAATTATAAATTTTTTATTATTAGTAACAGATATATAATGTTATTGGATATTATGTGTAAACAGGATGTACAAAGATGTGTATGTGTGCATATTCTTATTTACTATACATTGTTTTGTACTCGAATTCACAAACTTTTATCTCACTTTTAATCATTTCAATTATCTTCATTACAATTACTGTGCAACATTAAACTTTACTGTTTCTGAATTTGTTACATGTTACTTATTTTATTTACACAATATTTTTTATTAAGGTTTATAATGTTTTATGGATAATATTATGAAATATGAATGTACATGAAAAATACGCATTTTACTTAAACAATATAAAAATATTTGTGAATTTGTGTAGTGCTTTATGTCTATTTAATATACCGGGTGATCCAAAAGTCAGGACAAACTTTAAAAATGAATAATTCGAAAGCGAATCAAGATACAAAGATACGGTTTGCACCAAACGGATGGAAAAGAAGCCGGAAAGCGACCAACAGATGGCGCTGTCGTATTTCTGATGTAGGATTATGCAAAGCAACAAACGATATAAAAAGGACCAACTACAGCAGGTAATGGTAGTCGAAGCTTATATGCATCGAAATATCGGATTCTCAGTCGCTACTTTAATCACGCATGGCCTCCAATATCTCCCGATCTGACACCCTGTGACTTTTGGCTGTGGAGATTCTTGGAAATCAAAAGTGTACCGCGACCAACCGGCAAAACTGGCAGCACTGAAAGATGCCATCCGCCAAAATGTGTCTGCCATAACGCAAGAAATGCTACTAAATGCTGTGAACAATGTGATGAATCTTCTCACAGCTGTACTTCTGAATGATGGACATTGAACAGTTACTGTAGCAGTACTAATTAACTGTAATTAAGCTGACTTGTAAGTTGTGAACATTTTTTTTCATTTGTAAATCATCTTTTGGTGAAATAAAACACCATAGCGCCATCTGTTGTTCGCCAACAGAACTAATTTTTTAACTTTGCCGCACAAAACCCGGTTTCTTTTTCCTCCGTTTGGTGCAAACCGTATCTTTGTATCGTGATTCGTTTTCGAATTATTCGTTTTTAAAGTTTGTCCTGACTTTTGGATCACCCGGTATATATATATATATATATATATATATATATATATTGTTTTATTTTATTAGTACCTAATATTTTTTTAAAGAATTTATTCGATATTATGTTTTAACAGGACATATATATATATATATATATATATATATATATATATATATATATATATATATATACATATATATATATATACCGGGTGATCCAAAAGTCAGGACAAACTTTAAAAACGAATAATTCGAAAACGAATCATGATAATAAGATACGGTTTGCACCAAACATAGGGAAAAGAAGCCGGGTTTTGTGTGGCAAAGAAAAAAAATAGTTCTGTTGGCGACCAACACATGGCGCTGTCGTATTTCTGATGTAGGATTATGCAAAGCAGCAAACGATATAAAAAGGAACAACTACAGCAGGTAATGGTAGTCGAAGCTTATATGCATCGAAATATCGCATTCTCAGTCGCTACTTTAATCACGCATGGCCTCCAAGATCTCCCGATCTGGCACTCTGTGACTTTTGGCTGTAGGGATTCTTGGAAGTCAAAAGTGAACCGCGACCAACCGCCATCACTAGCAGCACTGAAAGATGCCATCCGCCAAAATGTGTCTGCCATAACGCAAGAAATGCTACTAAATGCTGTGAACGATATGGTGAATCATCTCACAGCTGTACTTCTGAATGATGGACATTGAACAGTTACTGTAGCAGTACTAATTAACTGTAATTAAGCTGACTTGTAAGTTGTCAACATTTTTTTTTCATTTGTAAATCATCTTTTGGTGAAATTGAACACTATAGCGCCATCTTGGTCGCCAACAGAACTAATTTTTTTCCTTTACCACACAAAACCCGGTTTATTTTTCATCCGTTTGGTGCAAACCGTACCGTGATTCGTTTTCGAATTTTTCATTTTTTTAATTTGTCCTGACTTTTGGATCACCCGGTATATATATATATATATATATATATATATATATGCGTGTGTGTGTGTGTGTGTGTATGCATATTCTCTTTTGCTATACATTGTTTTTTAGGTAAAACACCAAATTATATTATCACTTCATTTTTAGCAGAAATATATTAGATGTGACAGAATGTATCATAATTTATTAATTATGCACACTTTTTTTATGTAGTTAAAATGCCCCTAAATAAATTCTCCGTTGTATATGCACTGACTTTACAAACCAGTGTTTTGTAGTTAATTCGAATACGTTTTTAATATGCATAAAGATATTTAAAATCACATTTTTCGTAGAACGCACAGGAATTAGACATTTACATATTTTGTTTATTATTCTGTAAGCAATGGTAATAAAGCGATCCTTTGTTTATTTTTATAATAATTGTCAGGATCAATAACTTTTTATATTATTAAATTTATTGGTACTCGACATGCTTTTATTGTTGTTTATATACTTACTAGCTCACCCGTCCGGCTTCGCACGGATGAACAAATTTTAGTTAAAGATAGATTGACATGTAAAAAATAAAGAAAGATATCAGTTTATATGTTATAGTCAGGCAATATTATTAACTGAAAAGTCAAAATATAATTTTACAATTATTATATATTTTTACTTTCCGAACACTATAGTGAGGAAAGTATTGTAATCATGTCAAAAATCCGAATTCGAGATTTTGATGTTTCTATACGTTTTGAGGTCCCCTGAGTCCATTTTCACTATGTTTACGATGATGTATATATGTGTGTGTGTATGTGTGTATGTCTGTGAGTGAACACGCTAGCGTCTAAACGCTTTGTTCGATTAACCTGAAAGTTGGTACGCATATTGTAAGTCACCATAGTACGAGCCCTATAGATTTTGGTGAATCTAGCACTTATAGTTTTTTTACAGGGACACAAAGAAAAATTCTTTATCATTATGGCCTATGGGAGCAAAATATTAAAAGTGCGATAGCATCTAAACGCCTTATTCAATTGAGCAAAAAATTTATACACATATTATAGATCACAAATACTCAATCTGTATAGATTTTGGAGAATCTAGCACTTATAGTTTTTTTACAGGGACACAAAGAAAAATTCTTTATCATTATGGCCTATGGGACTAAATTTTTAAAAGTACGATAGCATCTAAACGCCTTATTGAATTCAGCTGAAAATTTATATGAGTTTTATAAATCACTGTTGCACTAACTATAAGCATTTTGGTGAATCTAGCATTTATAGGTTTTTACAGGGACACAACGAAAATTTCTTTATCATTATGATCTATGGGCTCAAAGTTCAGTAGCGTTAAATAAAACAACGTGTAATAGATGGAGAAAAATACTCAAACACTCTATTATGGTTTTCTCTCTTTTGTTTGTTTAACAACTACTCTTTCTTTACTTTATCTACAAAATTGTTAATTACTCAATGTTCGGAAAGTCGAGTGGATTTACTCCAGATTTTGTAATTGGTTGTTAAATGTTGGTAATTTTTTCTTAATGTTATTTATTTATTTATTTCATAAAAAGAAACATTTCTTTACTCATGAATAAAAAATATTGAAAAATAAACCTATGACATGAAAATGTTTTCGATAAAATTGACGTCATAATAGCTTTAATTATTATTTATTTGTTCATCTCGCAAATATATTTAATTTTTTCCATAATTCATGGTTATTTTAATAATGTATATTAAGGGAGAAATCAGTAATATGAAACAATATTCGTACAATTCGTATTACAGAATCTGGTGTGAAACAACCACACGACTTCAATTGCCCACTATTACACGTATTATATAAATTTTTTTGGAGATGTTATATACATTTTTTGAGATTTTCCAGTGAGAGAAACTTCATACACGTATAAAAGACACATACAACAGAGTTTATTTAGCGAGTTAAAAAATAAGGGTAAGAAAAAAAAAAATAATAATAGATAGTTATTTTTTTTAAACACGAAATTCCGAGATCTAAAACTGGACTGCCTAATCACGATGACTGTTAATATTCCTGTAATAAGCACGTAATACTTGAGAAAGTTTATCTAAGTTGGATTAATGAAACAATTTTCAAGAAAACGTTAGAACCGTTTTTGAGATACCAACTTTTACCAAAACTTAGCATACTATATTATTGACCTAAAAACAATAATTACATACAAAATTTAATAGGAAGTTAACATGGCGAGTTTGAAAAAAATCCGTACAGGCGTTTTTAAAGGAGCGCACTTGCGACATCTGAAATTGAGCTGTCCATAGAGGACGTCAATCAATTTTCCTGAACTAACCAACTATATCATTCAAAAGGGCATCTAATATGTTGTTTATAGAGCAACTTTGAAGAAAATCGTTAGATCTGTTTTTGTGATACGGGCTTTCCGTTTTTCGATGACCCAATCCCGGTTTTTCAATTTTTACGAAAATTTGGAAAATTTATCTGTACTCCAGACCTGAATCAATTTTGAAGTTTCGTAATTCTATCTTTATTAGTTTCGGAGATATGACAGCCAGAAGATTCCACACATACGTACACACATACACACACACACTGACCCATTGCCCAAAACTACTTTTTTGGACTCAGGAGGCCTTAAAACGTGTAAATCAGGCTCTATATCGAATTTTTGAACTGAATATAATACTTCCACTACCTACGGTAGTGGGATAATTGAAGTGGGATAATTGAAACATAGACCTCGTATTTAATACGAAAATGCGCTTTCGATCGCCAAATACAAAAATCTCCAAGGACGACAGGTATCAAATCTATGCTTTGTTTTCAATTAAAATATTGAAAATTTGAATTAAAAATTTATTTTACCAAAATTTATTACAGCCTCTATCACTTAGAGACAGTGTTACTTTTGATTAGTTGAAAAGGGGGGGGGGGGGAATCGGCTTTTTAGTTCTAGCGATCGCTCTCTACATATGCATATAAACCTTTCCTCTTTATATATTGGTATAGAGCATAGATAGATTAAATAGGTTTCTTATCAACATAATGTAACTCAAATAATTAAATGTTATTTGCATTTCAGTAAAGGCTGTATGCGCTATGTATATCGAGCTACTTTTCATAACTGTTAGTTGCTAAAAATAGTCGCCAAATAAATTTAAAATTCTCAATTATTCTTTTAAAAAATGCATAATAACATGCAGATGGTATTTTTTTTTTATTTACTTTTTTATATTATTATTCGCGTGAAAATATATTTTATTAAAAGTCGAAAAATAAATTAACTCGTAAATTTTTTTGCCAACATTTATAAATTAAAATAAATAATTTAATAAAAGTTTAGAAGTTAGAATTTCTAATTTTATTTATTTTTTTATTTGTTTATTTATTTTTAAATTCTAATTTCGTTGGCACACATCAGTTTAAGCATTAATGCTTAGATCATTATATTATATTATATCATATCAAATTATATTATTAGAAAAAAAAATACTTTTAAATCTATAATGACGTCAGATTTAACATGTAAGTTTAACATTTCACAAAGCTTTATATGAATTTCAATTTAATTCACGTGCAAATATATTTCTTTTCTTTTCATGTCAAGATATTTTGAGAACAAAATGAACATGTACTAAATGTTTCTTTTATGTTGGCAGCAGCTAATTGTTTTAATATTTCATTATTTCCATTTCTATTATGGTTTTTATGGGGATTTTAATTAAAAAGCTCAGATTTTAAACTAAAATTTATTTTATCAAAATTAAATATAGCCTATAAGAATCAGGCATACTGTAGCATTTGGTCAGTGAAAGAAGTTTTAAAATCGGTTCAGTAGTTTCAGAGATTACCCTCCACAAACATACAATTTTTTGCGCTTTATATAATGATATAGAAGATTATACACACACATATATATACTTGTTATTTACGAAATTCAGAATATCAAGTATTTATTTCTACATTTGTGAAAAAATATCGTTTGTTTGGATTTGCGTGTAACCATTTAAGAATATTACTCTTCATTTGATTTGTCAATATTCTAAAGAATCAGAATATTCTGGTTAGTTCTTTTGTTTATTTATTTTACTGATTTATTAATTTATTTTATTTTTCTTTACACGAATATATATATATATATATATATATATATATATATATATGTGTATATATATATATATAACACAATATAAACTTACACTTCCTATGTGAAGTAAAAATATACAATCAATAAACTACTGAAAAATAGTTGTGCTATTAATAAATAAGCGATTAAACATTTCCCGAGTCTTTCTAAATGTCTCTACCTTAAGAACATTTGCAGTACTAATATGTCACATTAACATTAATGATAAGAACGATAATAAAATGATTCTGTAAAATACACACACAAACAAAATTTTCTAAAATGATTTTCGGCTTCAATGGTGTGTGAAGCGTGAAGATATCGCAAAGTTTTTTTTTTTTTTTTTTTTTTTTTCTTACAAATTTACAGACAAAAGATTTTATTGATATAGATTTTAATAAATTGAAAACGTATTTAAAATTACCTTATGTACGTAATTATTTTTTTAATTTATAATTTGTTACAAACAACTTGTTTATGAGTTGTCTGAGAGAAGAAAATCTCAAATGTCTTAATACTCCAATAGAAAATCTTTTCGTAACACCGAGTGCATTGATCGCGAAATACGTCAAATAATATAGGAGCGTTGTTTTACTTACATTTTATTTTTTTTAAGTATATTATTTTTCATTTTTTTTTTCTTCGGGACTGCTTTAGTATCAGATCCCCAATCAAAATTGGAATGGGGACTATGCTATACCAATTATAATTCATTGCCAAAATGACAAAAATAAAATAAAATGTTGCCTAGAGGGTCATATACTAAAATTGTATATATTTTTTTCAATATTCATTTGCATAAAAAATCTATTAGAGTTTTCTGCATGTCAAATGAAAAATACATGGCGATATTTGAATTGGGTATCAGTATCAGGTAGTTACATATATATAAGAGAGTGAAATGTAAAGTATTCTTATACAAATTAGTATACGAATAAAAGAAAAATATCTTTGATAACTACAAAAAATTAAGGTAGGTAACTGAAATTAATCTTCGAAATTTTACTTGTTTATTTTTTTATTTTTAAGCAAACAAAATTGATTAAGTACACATGTTCAATATAAATGCGTTATAAAATAGAGGAAATATTATATTTTAAAGCAGCTTTAGTCGCCCCAAATTGGCGAAATTGGAAGTTTGGCACTGAAGTAGATCTGTCGTTTCTCGCCAAGGTCTTTTCTAATGTAACTGCTATAGCTATTCTAATTTATCGCGAAAGAGACAAAAAAATAAATACCAGCAAGAGGGTAGTGTACCAAAGCTGTACCCAAGTCATGTAAAAGAACACACTTCTTTATGATCAAGTAATATTACTTTAAAATTTGCAAAAGCATAATTTATTTTATTTTATTTTTTATATATATATATATATATAATGGAGAAACAAATGGATAATAACATATTAACTTTTAATCCATAGGCCTATTATTACGTTATCTTTTTGGGGTATTTCGCGTTATTGGTAACTACATGTTTTATATTATTTTATTTATTTATTTATATTTTAATAAAATATAAAGCAATCAAAAACTTGTGTAAAACGTTATTTTTACAGCTTTTTAGCTCTATTTTACTCCCAGTTACTCATAGTCTGCTCGACATTGAAAATGCAACACTAAGAAGGAATGATAATAACGTAATGAAATTTGTTGGACACATATATAGTAGGAAGAAGAATTGATTAAAATTTCAGGAAATCTGGAGTAACATGTACTGAGAAAAGAGTACATAAAGCAGCGACCTCTTCGAGCAATAACAGCACATATCTGCCTAGGCATTGAATCGAACAGCGATTGGATGACATGTACGGGTAGATCACTTCATGCGAAGTTTTAACACGATGCCACAATTCATCGATCGAAGTTACTGGTGAGTGGTGGGGGGCCAGTCGCTTTACAACGATTAAACAGTCTTTTTCATTGGTGCGAGATCAGGAGAACGCGCTGGCCAGAGCAACAGTCGAACACATTCGGCATCAAAGAAGGTCCGGACAATACAAACAACTTGCGGTCGTGCATTCTCTTGCTTAAATTTTGCACTACGGAGACGTCGAATACTGGGTATAGGACCGGGCCTTTACACATCAGAAATTTAATGGCCGCTGTTCTGAGTGCCAGGAATACGAACATGAAGTAATCGATACGTGTATCCAATGGGAACACACAACATCATTGCAAATGATGGACAGCATGATGATGTCCAGCTGGCAATGTGCAATATTCATAATGCCGTTAAATACGGATAAGGCAATCTTGATGCTGTAAACAGGATTGTGATTTGTCTGAAAAGTGACTTCACGCCATTTCTGCGTCCAGGTTCATCGTTGATCACACATTAATGGCGCCCATATAAGTGATGCAGTTTTGAGGGTAATCAGAATTTTGGCGCCGCATACTGAGTCACCACCTGGATTGATGGTATGTGGTACCATTGGATACACGTCACTTTCACATCTTGTTTTCATTCCCGCCACTCTGAATATCAGCCATTTCATTTCTGACGAGTAAGGCCCAACGCTATGGCCTATGTTCAAGGCCTCCAAAGCGAAAACTTTTAGCAGGACAATGCACTACCGCAAGTTGTCCATAATTTTTGGAACTTCATTGATGCCGAATGTGTTCGGCTGTTGCTCTGGCCAGCGCGTTCTCCTGATCTCGCATCAATGAAAATGGCTGTTTAATCGTTGAAAAGCGACTGACCCACCACTCACCAGTAACTTCGATCGATGAATTGTGGCATCGTGTTAAAACTTCATTAAGTGCTCTACCCGTGCGTGTCATCCAATCGCTGTTCGATTGAATGCCTAGGCAAATATGTGCTGTTATTGCTCACAGATTGCTTTATGTATTGCTTTATGTATTGTTTTCTCAGTGCATATTACTCCAAATTTCCTGAAATTTTAATCAATTGTTCTTCCTACTATAATGCATGTGTCCAACAAATTTCATTTTGTTATTATCATTCCTTCTTGGTGTTGAATTTTCAATTTCGAGCAGTGTATATACATATATATATATATATATATATATATATATATATATATATATATATATATATATATGATAAAATTTAAATATAGGAGGGAGTAAAACTTGAATTATTAAATAAATAGAATTAGAACAAAGTTTTTATAAACCAATGCGCAAAAGCAGCAAAAGGAAATATAAAACTATAATGAATAAACAAAATAATCAAAACCAGATGAAAATTTAATCCCAAAACACATGAGGGCCTTCATCAGGGGAGCTCCCCCATGTAGGGAAAGGAATATGAGAAGTTTCTGAGGAAACTCTGGTAATTTAACAAAAAAACATGTTTCTAGCCCCCAACGGCTCACAGATGGAAGTAAGACCATACAACAAACGAATTTTAATTAATACGTAGCTTTTTATGCTATGTATTAATTAAAATTCGTTAATTAAAATGCATGGATAAGGTCGAAATTATAAAAATCACTTTAACCTAAGTTTGATCTTCATCTAATTCTTTCTGTAACTGCATTTGTTAGAATTTTTATCAGAATTTTACACAGGATTGCCACCAGGCTAATTGAATGATCGTTTCTAATATCTTATTTTTCTCTTTTCTTAAAAAGTAAGATTATTGTTTTAAATGTAATACAAACTAATTTTATGAGCAATGGCTTTTTAACTTAAGGTCATTTCGCTTGGATGAGAAACATGAACGCATAAACCCAAATTTCCAGTTTCGATGCCCAAAAAATTTTATATTTTGCTAAATCCATTTTACCAATATTGCGTTAATATTTAATTATATTTCCATCTCACGTATTAAAATGTTTTTTGATATTCATTGAAAAATTAATACTTTTTGTGGCGTCGTTAACTGCCTGATTTTAATCATTTTGGAAATAATTTCTAAAATAACAATTTTCCTGACAATTGAATTTTGTTTTTAAAACTGGACTAAAGTGTATATGGTGGACAACATAATCTGTTCGAATACTTCCTTTTTAAACAATAAGATTGGCGGTTGTAGAAGATGAAAAATATCCAATTGCGATTTTTTTTTTCGCTTAGTGTATCTATCTATCTATCTATCTGTCTATCTATCTATCTATATACACTGATGGAAAAAAAATCCCAACACCAAGAAAAAAATATTGTACAATAATGAAATTTCAGCAATACATTTGTCTAGGTAACATATTTAATTGATTAAAGTTTCAAGATCACAGGTAGAGCCATTGGCGAGAAGAGCCATTTCAAATGTGAAATGTTGGTACATTAGTAACCGGTGTAACCGCCAGAATTTTGAATGCAAGCATGGAAACGTGCATGCATTGTGTCGTACAGGTGTCGGATATCAGTTTGTGGGATGGAGTTCCATGCCTGTTGCACTTGGGCGGTCAATACAAGGACTGTTAATGCTGGTTGTAGATAACGCTTGAGTTGTCGTGCAATGATGTCCCATACGTGCTCGATTGGAGAAAGATCTGGTGATCTAGCAGGCCAAGGCAACATGTCGACACTCTGTAGAGCATGTTAGGTTACAACAGCGGTATGAGGGCGAGCGTTATCCTGTTGGAAAACACCACCTTGAATGCTGTTCATGAATGGCAGCACAACAGGTTGTGTCACTAGACTCACGTACAAATTTGCAGTCAGTGTGCGTGGGATAACCACGAGAGTGCTCCTGCTGTCATACGAAATTGCTCCCCAAACCATAACTCCAGGAGTAGGCCCTGTGTGTCTAGGCCGCAGACAGGGCACTAGCAGGCGTTCACCTGGCCTCCTTCTAAGCAACACACGGCTATCACTGCGACCAAGGCAGAACCGGCTTTCATCAGAAAACACAACAGATCTCCACTCCGTCCTACAATGAGCTCTAGCTTGACACCACTCACGTCGCAAACGGCAGTGGTTTGAAGTCAGTGGAATCCACGCTACAGAGCGTCTGGCTCGGATCTGTCCTTGAAGTAACCGATTTGTAACAGTTCGTTGTGTCACTGTGGTGCCAACTGCAGCTCGAATTTGAGCTGCAGACGCAGTACGATCAGCCACAGCCATACGCCGAACACGGCGGTCTTCCCTCTCAGTAGTGCCACGTGGCCGCCCGGAACCCGGTCTTCTTGATGCAGTACCTTCCCTTGACCACTGCTGCCAACACTCATGCACAGTTGATACATTCCTGCCAAGTCTTTCTGCAATATCGCGGAAAGAAAACCCACCTCCTCGTAGCCCTACTACACGACCTCGTTTAAACTCAGTGAGCTGTTGATAATGGCTTCTTCGTCTTCTTAGAGGCATCCTTGACTAACATTAACCCACTACGTCAAATCTCAACTGTAAATAACGATCACGAATCTTACAGCGCTTATTTAAAGCAAACCTCATTTGCATGTTCATAGTATCGCAACTAGCGCCACACTTGTGCGCGTAGCTCGAAATTTGAATCGACGTCATCTTTCAGATGTATAAACACGCCTACCAAATTTCGTTTATCTAGCACAGATCCTTCCTGTTTTTGGGATTTTTTCTTCCATCACTGTATATATATAAAATTCATTTCATTGTTCATAAGTATATTTCATATATATCTAGAAGAAATTTTGAGATAATATTTAAAGTTTAAATTCTTAAATTCTATTTAAATAATGTTAAATCTTTAAGAGCTAAAGTTTTTTAACATATGTGTTTAATGATGAGGAAAGAAAAATGTTGTAGGTGTTCATTCGCAAATAATAGAGATATGGAACAAATCAGAGAAACCCATTGCCGCCTACATGACCCATTGCACCCAGTAACGCCTATATGAGATAACAGGTTTTTTACAATGCAGTTCGACCAATTCTTGTTTCTACAATATCAAGATTTTAACATTTAGGCGACACTGAACGTTGCGTTATAATCAGTACCCGAGAGAGGGGTGATAGCATCTACGAGGTAACGATGAAATTTGGATGAATTTTTGATTTTCGTGGTTTTAGATTACCGAGGAATTTTATATTTTCGCGTGCAACCATTTTACGAGTGTGCCTGGATTATCTAGAATCCGATAAAATAAATAATCTACCACATCGCTGGGGCCTGAAAAAGATAAAAAAGTATTGAATAAAAGACGACTGATGAAAAACATGAAAGATGAGATAAGTGCAAAAAATTCTCAAATTGTCGCATGTTTCAGTTCTAGGGCACCAGTAAGGACCAACATGTAAACTGATTAATGGATCACCATTAATATAAGCTCTCACAGTGGATAGCCCACTTGTTTAGTGTTGTTGATTAAACAACGAAAAGATTTACTCATCGCGCAACCTCAACAACACCGCCATTAGACTGTTGATGAATGGAAACTTGTTGCCTGGTTTCACGTGTCTCGTTTCCAAATGTATCAGTCGGACGGATGTTTTGGTAAGAAGAAAAATTCATGAATCTATGGCCCTTACAGGCCGACAGGAGAATATTGGAGGTGGTAAACGTTCTGTCATATAATACGTTGTCTGCAGTTCACATGATATGGGTCATCTGTTTGTAATCATCTGGCGCGATATGTAAAAATACATAAGCATCTTGCCTGATCAACTGCACCCATTCATGGCCATTACGCATTCCGACAGATTTGTACAATTCCACCAGGAAATCATGATAGCTCATACGCTGAGAGTTACTACCGAGTAGCTCTATAAACACTTTCCTGTCTTTAGACACGCGTATTTACCACGAAATTCTCATATATTTGAATGAAAGCCTTTAGTGTAACTGAATATTTTTGTGCGGCTCTGTAAGTATAATCATAATTATACTACATTCTGCAGACAGCATTATTTTGTGCATATGAATATCATATTTCAACTTTATTATGATCTGTTCGAAGTAAAGTTGTTAAAATTTGGTTTAAAGAAATAAATGCCAAAGAAAGTATATTTTTAAATATTTTTGGGTAACTCTGTACACAAACAAGAAGTGGTATTTACTACATTTTCTGCAGCAAACATCCGACAGTGATCTTGGACTACATTTTAAAATTTACTTGAAATTTGGGTAAAATGAAGGACTTAAAATATATTTCATAAAAATGCAATGTTTTGGAATATTTTGGGTGTCCCTCTGACAAGACAGAAGAGATAATCACTTTATTTTCAATAAGAAACAGTCGATAGTGAACTAGAATATCACATATCTGTTTCAAGAAATTCCATGGATATTATGTGAGTTAAAGCGCGGATAGATAGACAGATAGGTGGACAGACAGATAGACAAGCTTAAGTCATTAACACTTTTTAACCTTGTGGGAAAGTGTTATAAACATTTAAAAAATGATGAAAAAGATTAATATAAACGAAAATGTAATTCTGTCAAATTTCCAATAACACCCATTAATGTCAGACTTGTGGTCGATTACAGAATCCTTAAAAGATTACAATTACGATTATTTTTAATCTTCAAATGCCGATTACGAATACGTTTAGATTACGATTACAGTTTTGATTACGTTTTGATTAGACACTAGAATACGATTACATTCAGATTATGATTACAGTTTTGATTACGTTTTGATTATACTCTAGAATACGATTACATTCAGATTACGATTACATGAAAAATCGATTACAATTACACTTCAATTATACAGATTTCTCAATCTCGATGTGATGAATATCGCTTGTATATAATCTTTCTTAGATATTTCTTCACATATATCCTTAAATATATCTTGTATATATCCTCTCCTTATATTCTCTATATATTCTTTATATTGAATGCTTTCAGATTAAGCTTTTAATATCACAGCAAGCAGTTTAAAATTATCATATCAAGTAATTTATCATCTAAAGCGAGAGAAATTTTATATTATACAAAACTCTATATTTTGACCATCAAAGAAATGTAATCATTAAAATATTGAAAGAAGTTTTAAGTATGAGTCAGAAATTAAAATATTATCTCAAATATCTGTCACAAATTTCACTTCTTTATAATAACTTAGTAGACCAAAATTTATTTTCAAATCGACCGTTAGTTCCGAAGCAGGAAATTCGTTTTATATTACTTTTGCATTTTCAGTAGAAAAGAAAGATTAATATATATATATATATATATATATATATATATATATATATATATATATATATATATATATGTATATATTATTTAGTAAAACATAAAAAGGAAAGAAGTAGAAGCTATGTAAATTTGGAGAACCCCTTAAATTATATCATGTGTAAGTATGTAAACACATTGAATTACATTGGTAGCAATGTGTAAATGTATAAGTAAGAAGTCTAAATGAAAATGCAATCAATTTAATTAAAAAAGAAGTTTCAAACATTCGCATTTGATTTAAATAAAACTGTCAGTTAAAAATGATTTTTTTTTTTTTTTTTTTTTTTTTTTACAAAGGAGAAATATCATATTGATATAAATTTAAAAATTTCAAATTAGATGTACAATTCTGTTGCCTATAATAAATAATGAGTTTAGTTATCTTTATACCTTCATAGATTATGATGACACCTGTATTAATTAAATGATTTTATTAAATGGTCTCGATAATATATTTATGTTTCTCAAATGAATATTAATAAACAAATATTTCTCGTCTGTAAAATTTAGCACTACCCCCCCCTCCCAATAAATAAATAAAATCAATTAATAATCCAAAAATTTTTATTTTTTCTTACTTCTGAATATTGAACTTCATACATAGAATGTAGGAGAGATTTAAAATTCTTTAAAACATTTTTATTTAATTTAACAAAATTAAATTTTTTATTAGTTTCCCGCTTTTAGTAGAGTGCGGGAGCTCGTATAGAATTTTCCAGCGACACTGAATAACTTCTTTACGGGTGCTGAAGATGCACAGATAGAGAGATATTTTGAACTAATTTTTGGATATCTTTTGTCATTTTCCTTCCAAAAATTTAGAGGTTAAATATCTTCTCCTTTCAATGGCTCCTTTAAATACTCCGTTATTTCCGATTTTGCTATATAATTCTTGGCAAGTTTGCTTGAACTTTTCCCGTTCAAAGTCGCAAACAGTTTGGTCTTTTTTTTTTTTTTTTTCTTTTAGGTTCAGTTGCGGCTTTTTCTTCTGATTCTGTTATTTCTTCGACAAGAAAGTGATTCTTCATTTCTTTAATTATTATTTCACACATTTGCTCATTCGTCAAGTCCAGGCAACTATTCTTGAATCGTGGATCCAAAATTGTTGATATAATAAATGGTGTACTTTCCACATATTTTTTCATCCTTTTTTCTAAGGAAAATTTCAAAGCTTAGATGAGAAATCTTTCTTATAGATTTTAAATTATTTTACAACAATAAAATACAATAAATACAAATATATTAAAAATATTTTTTTAGGCCCCATAAATAACGGTAATCATTACAGAAATATGTTTGAAAAGAGAAATACACCTATTTCGCAATATTTCGGCAATCAGAATGTTTTACTTAAATATACTAGAGCATACGCAAATAGATAAATGAACGGAGAGACAGAAGAGGAAAAGACAATCAAATATTAAATTTAAAATATTTCAAGAAATTAAATTAAAATTTCGTAAGTTCAAAAAATTATGAAATCATTAAAGCATATCTAAACTTTAAAGTTGCTTTTTAGTGGCCAACTTAATTTTTAAGACGGGTGAGTAACAATCATATTTCAGAGATTTCTTTTACTTTTTAATGGCAAAGCATCTTATTAAGTGGATTGTTAACATGTTTAATTTTGTGATTAAGCAAAACACTTTATTCTCATAAAAATATTTTCGATTTGTTTGTTATTTATTTATTTATTTATTTATTTTTTCGATAAAGCGTTCTACTAAATATTTTTTGTAAATAAAACCCCTTTAAAAGGTTTATAAAAAAAATACACCAATAAGTTCATATAAATTTGTAGATATAGAAAATGAAACAATCATTCTAAACAATAATCACTCTATAACGTTGCTAGGAAGTATTAAAAATGATAAAGGCAAACGAAAATGCAATTCCAGCAATTTTCAATTACAACCGTTATTGAAAGTGAAAATTTTTGTGTTGCTCTCTAAATCTTATTGCTAATGACATTATATTCTGCAGGAAGCATTTCCTTGCGCATGTGTATTGTTAATGTCGACTGCATTATGGTTTGTGCTAAATAAAAGTTAAAATATGTTCTATAGAAATACCTTTGATAGGTCGCAATGCTTTGAAATTCTTCCATATTTCCCTGTAGACAGACCAGTGGAAATATTTACCATATTTTTAAAAGGGAACAAACAATTCCATAATGAACTTGAAGAACATAACATATATTAGTTTCAAAAAATTCCATAAATATTTAAGGGAATTAGAGTGCGCGCGAAGAGACGAACCGAAGTCTTAAGCATAATGATAAAGAATTTATCGTTGTGCTTTGTAAAAACCCACAAATGCTAGATTCACCAAAATGCTTGTATTTAGTGCAACAGTGATTTATAATATTCACATAAATCTTCAGCTCAATTGAATAAAGCGTTTAATGCTATCGCACTTTTAAAAATTTGGTCCGATAGGCCATAATCATAAAGAATTGTTCTTTGTGTCCCTGTAAAAAAACTGTAAGTGCTAAATTCACCAAAATCTATACAGTTCGTGCAACTGTTACCTATAACATGTATACAAATTTTTTCCTCAGAGTAATAAAGCGTTTAGACGCTATCGCACTTTTAAAAATTTGGTCCCATAGGCCATAATGATAAAGAATTTTTCCTCGTGTCCCTGTAAAAAAACTACGAGTGCTAGATTCACCAAAATCTATAGGGTTCGTATTATGGTGACTTACAATATACGTACCAACTTTCAGCTAATTCGAACAAAGCGTTTAGACGCTAGCGTGTTCACTCACAGACATACATACACGCATACATACATTATCGTAAAAATCGTGGAAACGGACTCAGGGGACCTCGAAACGTATAGAAACATCAAAATCTCAAATTCGGATTTTTGACATGATTACAATACTTTCCTCACTATAGTGTTCAGAAAGTAAAAAATTAAAAAATCCCTTTTCGGCAAGCTTAAAGGCAAAGGTAGATTCCTTTACGTTGTATGGAATTACAATTTCAACTTGCAATTATATAACATTAACATTAGTTAACATTGGACCACTTGGACCACATTTCAATGTTAATTGTTATGAATTTATTAAATTGAATGATTTGGCGAGAGTTTAGTGACAAAATTTGCGACTTAGCAATGAAATTTGTGATTTGGCGACAAAATTTGATAGCTGACAATGAAATTTTTGACTTGGCGATGAAATTTGTTACTTGACGACAAAATTTGGCGAGCTTGGCGATAGAGAATGCCAGCTTTGGCGTCATTATATTTTCTTCCCACGCGAAAACCTCTTATCTCTTCACAGACCAATGCCTTGTTTCCACAAGATAAAAAGTTAAAGGAAGCTGTAACGCATTATTCTCAATTTAAATCGTAGATTTAAATTCTTGCCTAAACCGGCGTTCTAAACTATTCACCACAAACGATATTTTTTATTAAGACTAACTTAATATTTTAATTTTATATTTTTAAATAATTAGCTAAAGCAGTTACCATGTTTTTTATTTTTTCACTGATCTTTTTTATTATCTTTTGCACGTGACGTAAGCAACAGAATATAAATTTAAGCAATTAAAGCCTCTAGCAAACCCATGCGAAATTTTCACATTTTATAGAGTTCTAAAAACCACTTGACTTTCTTCTTAAAAACCGTACTTTGCTGAAGGACAACGCTAATTTTTCCATGCCGTTGGAAGCGTAGTAGTCGAATTTTTTTATGCTTTTACAAATACATTTACAACACTGTGTTACAATAAATTTGTAACACTATTCCGCAAAGATAAAATGGGTCAGTGGGGTCAACTGTGCCTCAGCAAACAAATATGTGATGTCATCTGTTAGAACTCTATTTCTTTTCTTATTTACCTGTAAAATTTGAAATTCATAAATGTTCTACCAGTTTCACCATCTAATTTAAATTTTAATTCATCAAAATCAAAATTATTATTGGAACCAAATTAATATTGCGCGATAAATGAAACCAAAACCATTCAAAGAAAGGTTTCAAAATAAAATTAATGTCTGACGACCTGGTTTCCATACTTCCCCAATCAGTACAAATTTAGTATAGAACCCCCATGGCGACTTTTAAATTTTTGACGTCATGCTGATGATTTACTTATTGACATGCTTTTATTTATTATTTGACATGCCTTTTTATTTATTATTTATTTATTTTGATATAATTCAGTACATTGTTGCAATTGTGACGTCATATTTTCTGTTGAATTACACATTTTTTTTTTTTTTTTTTTTATATATATATATATATATCAGATTATTATATTGTTTAAAAACATGATTAAAATTTTATTATATTTTCAGAGCTCTTTTTTATTATCGTTTGCACGTGACATAATCATCAGATTATAAATTTTTGCAATGAAAGCTATCCGCGTTTGTAATGATCGATAGATGGCGGTCTCTGAACTGCAGTTGTTAGTAAATATAATAGCCACGTGGATTAATAATTGTTCTTTCTCCGCCATTACATCATGGAAAATCGATTGCATAATATGATGATATGCAGTGGTGTGATAATTTCACCTTAGCCCACCAGAGGACGAGCATTTCATTACAATCGCGGATAGAAAATGTTCCACGCAATTGACGAAAAATCACTTTTTAGCCTGTAAATTCTAAGCAATTGAAGTTATCGAAAAAGTTTAAATACAAAAGTTGTTTTTTAGAGTAAGGCGGTAATTCGCCTGATTTGAAATTTTTCCTTATTTTCAATATTAAAGAAATTATGGGCAAATGAAAATTTTCCCCCCACCACCACCTTTTTCACCCCCTTTGAGCTGGATACCCCATCTACGAACTCGACCGAGATTTTTACTGTCCTGACAACATATCCCGAGCTGGTTAAGTTTAAATAAAAATTACTCCAGTTATCGTGTTCACAACTTAACATGGGAAAAAGCGTTATACATATATATATATATATATATATATATATATATATATAAACACTTTTGAACGGAGGGTGGTTTTGGGTTCTAGGGGTCATGATCGGTGAAGATATGAAGAAATTTTTCAGAAGTCGTGTCATGAGAACCATTGCAATAGGTAGATCTCCTATAAGGAATGTACCTAAAATAATAAACACACACTATTTTTTTGGTCTATAGCATTTTTATATTACAATACGTTACAGGAAAACAAGATTTTCCGAAATGAAAGGTGGACCCGAAATAATGCTGACCTTCCCTTAGCTTCAAAGCTTAATCGGGCCCTGAAAACATGACCTCTGAAATCTTCCAGGGTGAGTAGGTAAGTTGAAAAATTAGCTTGAAGCTAGAAAATTTTGAAAAAAGGGATAACAAAAAATATAAATAGAGTAAAAATGGCAGCAAAAAAAAAAAAAAAATATAGTGCAATCTTATTTTAGAGATAGATTACGTTTACATTGCTTCACGATACAGATTATTCTCTAGAAAAATATAATGAGATTACGATTAGATTACGATCAGATTACGATTAGATTACGATTATAATTTAAATATTTTTTTTTGATTACGATTAGATTACGATTACAATTCAAATATTTTTTTTGATTACGATTAGATTACGATTATAATTTAAATATTTTTTTTTGATTACGATTAGATTACGATTACAATTCAAATATTTTTTTTGATTACGATTAGATTACGATTACAATTTAATTTTTTTTTTGATTACGATTAGATTACGATTACAATTTAAATATTTTTTTTTATTACGATTAGATTACGATTATAATTTAAATATTTTATTTTGATTACGATTAATCAGCGATTACGTTGCTTTTGTAATCGATTACAATCGATTACCATTACGCGATTAAGATTACTACAAGTCTGATTAATGTATCTGAATATTTATGTGACCCTTTGAATCTAATGTTAATCTTACTGCATTCCATGGAAAGCGTTATTTTGTGCATATGAATAATATATTTACGGGAGTTAGAGCGCAGAGAAACAGACCGACAGACAGACAAACCGAGCTTATAAACACTTTACAGCTATGTTTGAAAGCGTTAATATCTATAAGTGTACACATGCATTTGCTTCATTTAAATTTACTCCTTGTTTATATATATTTTTTTCTACATGTATATATATATATATATATATATATATATATATATATAACTGTGCGTGTTAAACTAATGTAATTAAAGTTAAATGCAGAAATACATTTAAAAAAATGAAACATTCAGCTTAGAATTTATGAAAAGAAAAAAATCGATTTAGATTTTTAAGCCCCCCCCCCCCCCCAAAAAAAAAAAAAAAAAAAAAAAAAAACATTTTTCGATACATTAAAAAAATCAATTTCTCAATTTTGTATATTGCCCTTTTTTGCATTTTTTATGTACTTAATAGTTGCAATATATATATCATCCAATATAAACGAAACTAAAAGCAAGTTTATTGTTCTTTCCTATTTTAATACCGCAATTTGTTACCATGTAATTTTAAAGAAATAAAAGCTTTATAGCACGCATTTTTAAGGCAAGTCTTTTTAACATGTTAAATTTTATTGATGTATACAATAAAACCTGCAAATGGATTACGGATGTATTTGCGAATAAACAATATTGAAACTGAAATCTCTATGGATATTCAAACGTAAATTGTTAATCAATATGATTACGAATTTGGAACCTCTGAAAAACACAGAGTAGAATATTTTATTCAACACAGAAACTCGGACAAGAAATGGTAAAACAGATGCGTAAATGAATAATTTTAATGTGTAAAATTTAACAACGGACTGTTTGACTTTATCATGCATTGAAAAAATATATTAATGTACTCATTTTTGTGAAACGATGATTAAGCAAGTTAATCAATTTTTCCTTGTGAAGTCTTTTTTTTTTTTTTTTTATGTATATTTAATGTATCGAAGAAAATATATTAATTCAGATTCATTACTTCCGAAAAAACAATAAATAATAAAAAGCATAATAAAACATAATAAATAAATAACAAAACAATAAAAAATTGTTTCAACAATCAGAAGATGAAAAATAATTACAAATAATTCCTTCAGTCCAGATATTTTATGAGTGATTTTTTTCAGATATAAATCGAGTTATGATTATATTTGTGATGTAAAAATACAAAATTTCTAAAATCAATAAAACTTGAAAAGTAAGCTACCCTATGCTGCTGAAGATTTTAGAAAAAACTACTCTTTTTATGACAAATTCCTAAACTGAAAACTTGTTTTAATATTACTGTGATATGGAAATCCAGAAAATAATAAAACTTGGAATATCGGTTGGCCCGTGGAAGGAAGTTCTTAAAAATGCAACTTATGTGGATCAAATTCCCATTTTATCTGAGAAAAGCAATGTATTCGGTCGTATACTATGAGCACTCAAAATGTACCTCGAACAACATACACAAATGTTTGACAGAGTTGATTTTGATTTTAATTTTAATAAAGAAGAAATATTGCCGAATGGTACACTCACTGGATTGACTGGAAAAATAAGTCGTTCTGAAATTGATATTGCAGTACATCCTATGACAATAAATGAAATGTCTGAAAAATTTTTGGATTTCGCCTACCCTTTCAGATTGACTGATTTTACATTTGTAACTCAAAAACCGAAGTATACACCACAAATATTTGGTATCTTTCAAACATTTTCGCATTCAGTTTGGTTGACATTATTATTAGTATTTATTGTGATGGTGTTTATACATTACGCAATCCTAAAGTGGAAATATAACACGGATAAAATTTTACTTCACGTTTTTTCAGTACTCATGAAGCAGTGCACGCTGGTGACACCTAGTTCGCTCCCAGAAAAGCTGCTAATCTATTCGTGGGTGATCGGAACCATGATTTTTTGTCTTTCTTACGACTCCATATTTCTATCTTTCCTTTCATTTACTCCAGTTAATGAAGTAAACGATTTGTCAGAATTGGCATTAGCTGTAGAAAAAGGTAATTTTCGTTGCATGGCCTACATTCATTCCGGTGTTGTTCACTTTTTCTGGAATTCAAATAAAAGATATTTAAAAGCGATTGGAAAAGACATTGTGAAAAATGAGTTGAGTTACGGCACTGTCTTTCTTAATTTTATGAAAAACAGTAAAAAGATAAATCTAGCGTATTTCGTAAATACGGAAGTGACAGAAGTTTTTGCTGGAGAATATTTTATATCTGAAGAAATATTTCACGAATACGTGACTGCAATGATGGTCCGAAAAGGGTTTTCTTACAGAGACATTATAAACAGATTCGTGCACAGATTGATGGCTTCGGGTATTTACTTCAAATATATACGAGATGGTTTACATTTTTCTTTTCTGACAGTTCAATATTATAACACGGAATCAGATACAACTAAAAGAAAATTGACGCTAACAGATCTTGCTCCAGCGTTTATATTTCTATTGTGTGGTTATTTTATATCGTTTTTGGTTTTCCTCGGAGAACTGTACTTGAATCGCAATAAAGACGATTACAAGAAAATTAAAAAGAGGAACATGAGGAAAGTGTACAAAACAACTCCCGCAGTATAAAATGCTTTTCATTGTTTCTGGAATTCAAAATGGAGATATTTGAGAGTGACTGAAAAAGATATTTTAAAGAATGACTTGTAAAACACGAAATTGTGCTTATTTTATACATACGAAACTAATAGAATTTTTCACTGGAAAATACTTGTATCTGAAGAATGCATTTTCGAATCCATGCCCACAATGTTGGCCCGAAAGCTTTTCTCTAGCAAAGAGATGATAGAAAATACAACTGTGCACACATAAATGGTTTTCATGCATTTACTTTAGCTATGTACGATTTTGTTCATATTTTTCTTTTCGATCGCTTTTATTTTGTAATTCCAAATTAGAAATCACTAACAGAAAATTGACACTAACAAATTCTTTTGTGTGATTATTTTACAACTTTTCTGGTTTTTTTTTTTTTTTTTTTTTTTTTTTTTTTTTTTTGTTGTTGTTGTTTTTCCCTTCGGTGAATTATATTTAAATCGGAAGAAAGATAGTGCAAGAAAAAAAAAATGAATATGAGAAATTTGTTCAAAATAACTCCTACAATATGGATGTCAAAGAAAAAATTTTGAATTATTTTAAAACAATAAACTTTACTTTCTCTGAATAAAAAAGTTTTAAATATTACTTATTTTATTTCCACAATACTTTTTTTAAAATTATTTATTATTATTATTATTATTATTATTATTATAAGTGCATTATGTTTGTTTAGAAATTATTAATTTTCCATTATTAGTAACTGATATAAATTTTAAGAATTTTTTTGGATATTATGTGTAAACAGATGTACATATGTGTGTGTGTGTGTGTGTGTGTGCATATTCTTTTTTACTATACCCTGTTTTGTACGCGAGTTCAAAATTTCATTCTCACTTTTAATCATTTCAATTATCTTCATTACAATTACTGTGCAACATTAAGCTTTATTGTTTCTGAATAAAAATTTGTTAAATGTTACTTATTTTTTTTACACAATATTTTTTGTTAACGTTTATAGTGTTTTATGGATATTATTATGAAATATGAATGTACATGAAAATAACTCATTTTATTTAAACAACATATATATATATATATTTGTGAATATTTTTAGTGCTTTATGTCTATTTAGAAATATATATATATATATATATATATATATATATATATATTGAATTATTAGTAACTGATATTTATTTTAAGAATTTATTGGATATTATGTTTAAACAGGATACATATATATATTTATATGCGTGTGTGTGTGTATATGTGTGTATGCATATTATCTTTTACTATACACTGTTTTGTAGGTGAATACACAAATTCTATTCTCACTTTCCATCATTTGAATTCTCATCATTTCAATTACTTTGAAACTTTAAGCTTTACTTTGAATAAAAATTTGTTAAATATTACTTATTTTAGTTACACTATATTTATTATTGAAGTTTATAGTGCTTTATGGCCATTATTATGAATTGTGAATGTACATGAAAAATACTGATTTTATTTAAACAATATTTGTTTTGTGTGAATTTTTCTAGTGCATTTTGCATATTTAAAAATCATAAATTTTACATTATTAGTAACTGATATATCTGTACTGATAAGTATAAAGGATTTAAGTCCATATTCTTGATTTTTCAGGAGACGAAAAATAAAGTTAAACTAGCTAAAACTATTGAGCAGAATCGATTAGGAAAGAGGGATTGTCTTGGTTTATACGCTTTATACCATTCAGTGATTGTCAATCTTCATTTAATAAAGGGAAAAATTGAATCAAATATTTTATACCAAAGATTAAAGCTAAATTTCTGACTTGAATCTTTTTTTACCAATGGATTTTCTCAAAGACTAAATGACATGGATTTAAATCCTTTATACCAATCGATAGAGAATTTTTTTTTTCTTAGTCTGACTATGTACTTAACTCAAAATCGGCATTTTTGGACTTAAATACTTTATACTTATCAGTACAGATATATATTAAGTATTTATTGGATATTATGTGTAAACATAATATCTATCTATCTATCTATATATAGATATATATATATACCTATGAGGGTTGGCTTTTAAGTTTCTACAAAAAGTAGGAAGACAAATAATTTTTGGAGAACAAACTGTTTTATTGCTTTTCAAAATATTCGCCTTTAAGATTTATACTTTTTTCCATTCGTTCAATCCAATTCTTGAAACAGTTTTTCCACTCTGAAGTTGATGCCTCAAGGACATGCTTGTAAAATACATCAACAGCTTCTTGAGGTGATAAGAATCGTTGCCCACGCATTTGTTGTTTGACATAAGGGAGCAAGAAAAAGTCGTTAGGCGACAATTTAGGAGAATATGGGCAATGACACATTAATTCAATATTTTCATCTTTCAAATAATAAATTATTTCACGTGCTGTGTGGGAGCTGAGGTTATTGCGATGAACAATGATTTTTGTTGATTTTCCTGATTTTGTTGATGACTTTTGGCATAAAAATTTTTGTATACCATTTAACTTTAACAGTTTTTGGATCCTCTAATGGAATGAAAAGAAATTAAAACTTCTTCACACACCATAAATTTTAAGTCAGCACAACCGTTTTCTAAAGGACGTAGCCTTTCTTCATCAGGTGCAAACATGTGGTACTGCCTTGGAGGCAAAAGCAAGACTCTAAAGGAATGGTTTCGATAGGTTCTGTATGGCTGGAGAAACAAGCAATCATTTTCTTGGAGGTGCTTCGTGAACGAACAACTTTCGTAGGATTCGGTTCATCCGGAAACACCCAAACTGTGGATTATTGTTTAGTTTCCGGCTTATATGAATATATACAAGTTTAGTCACATGTAACAATGTGAAATACGGATTTTGCTGTTCCCAATTTGAATTTTTTTATCAATGCCTTACACCAATTTACACGAGACTCTTTTTGAGCTTTTATCAAAATTGTGCGGAATCCACCTGTAACAAATTTTTTTAACAGCTAAATGTTCGTACAAAATCAAGTATACAGTCTGTGATGTTCCAAGAGATGCTTCTATCTCACGATACGAGACATGCCGGTCTTCTACAATCATCTTGCGTATAGCATCAATGTTGTTTGTAACCACTACCGATTTTGGTTGTCCTTCACGAGATTCAACACTGACGACGCACGACCACGACGAAATTCTGCAAACCTATTGGAAACAGTTTTTTCCGATGGTGCTTCATTACAAAAGTTTCACGAAGCGATACTATGCATTCTTGTTTAGTGAGGCCTTTCTTAAAATCATAAAAGATCATCCAACGGAAACTTTCACGAGTTTGTTCCATTCTTTTTCACTCACTTGTTTCTTTTAAACACACACTGTAAACAATGAACACTGTAAACAATGAACACATTGTAATACACAGACAATTTCAAAGATGCCGCTTATTCCAAGATAAAAGAATGTAAATTTTACAAATATCTTGAAAACAAATTTCAGTAGCACCTTCTACTGTTCGTTTGCAAAAACATAAAAGGCAACTCTCGTATATGTGTGCGTATGCATATTCTCTTTTACTATACAGTGTTTTTTAGGTGAATACAAGAAATTGTAGTATCACTTCATTTTTAACTGAAATGTATTAGATTTGACAGCAATATATCATAATTTATGTTTCTAATAAAAACTAATTATGAAATTTTTTTGTATGTCGTTAAATGTCACTAAATTTATTCTCCATTATATATGCACTGTTTTACAAACTAGAGTTTTGTAGTTTATTCGAATACGCTTTTAATACGCATAATATTATATAAAATTACATTTTTCGTAGTACGCACAGGAATTAGATATTTATATATTTTGTTTATTGTTGTGTAAGCAATGATAAAAAGGAAATCCTTTGTTTATTTTACAATAATTGTCAGGATCAATAACAACCATAACAAATTTAATAAATCAGGATCAATTTAATGGTACAACAAATTTAATGGTACTCGACATGCTTTAATTGTTGTTTATATATACTTGCTATTATTATATATACTTATATTATATATATATATATATATATATGTATACATACTTGATAGTTATAAAATTCAGGAAACCACGTATTTCTTGTTTGCTTGCTTTATTTCTATGTGAGAGTAAAAATATCGTTTACTTGTATTTGCGTGTAACCATTTAAGAACATTATCTTTTATATGTTCAGGCAATGATCTATAAGATCAAAATATTCCGGTTAGTTCTTTTATTTTTTTATTTTATTTTATTTATTTATTTATTTTATTTTTTTTTTTTTCACAAAAAAAAATATAATATATCATCATAGAAATTTACAGTTCCTATGTGAAGTAGAAATAAACAAATAATGAAATACCAAAAAAAATTTATGTTATTAACTCGCTAGCGCCAGCTGTCCTCATTTTTAGGACAGCTAATAAAATGGCACGTATATTTTTTGTGGTTTCTTGGAAATATTTCTGATTTTTAGTGGCAGTTTATACCGTCGCTCTAAATGATCCATAAAAGATTTATATGCGTACTATTAATTGTTATTTCATAATTTGGTTAGTCATTTTATGATTTTTCATTCGTCACACATATATTTGCTTTTTGCGCAGGTATACTAACTTAAATCAAGTTGAATAATAATATATATTATAATACTCTATTTTCGAGATCGTTATTAACATATAATAGGAATGTAATCTGTTATCTTAATGTTTTACTATCTCGAAGATTTTTCGCTAGAACACTAAACTTTAATAAATGCGGATAGTCTTTAAAATTAAAACTATCAGAAGAATTGATTACGTTAATATATTTTACTGCCAGTTGTCTATATTAATTTAGAAGTGAAATAACCTGATAATAATATTTTAAAAGATTAATTCGGGCATTAACGGGTTAATAAACGTGCAATTAAACAATTCTACAGTCTTTCTTATAGTCTTTACCTTAAGAACATTTGTAGTGCGAATATGTCGTGTTAATATTCCTGATAAGAACGATAATAAAATGATTCTATAAAATACACACACACACACACACACACACACACACACACACACACACACACACACACACACACACACACACACAAATATATATATATTTCTTTTGTGCGTGTGTATGTCACTGAACTCCTCCTAAACGGCTGGACCGAGTTTAATGAATTTTTTTGTGTGTCTTCAGGTAGATTCGAGAATGGTTTAGATTTACAATTCAGTCCAATTTAAATTGTTTATTCAATTTATTTATAACTTATAAATTGTTATTGATTTTGGAATGTTTCACATTGGATCCGGCAGACTGCGCAACGATCGTAGTATCGAATATTCAATAATACGCAAGCGAAGTGATGACGTCACTGGCCGTCCTTGGATGCAAGAAAAATATTTCCTATGTTAATCGCCCATTGGATTTTTTGTAAAAAATTACTAAAAATCGAGGAAAAAAAATTTCCGATTTTAATACCCATATTTGGGTATAGATATGTATTAGTTATCATGTGTATGCGTTAGATTGAGTTGTTTTTGCTGTAAAATTGATAAAATTTGAATTTTTAATCTCAAAACTCTGTCATCCTAGGCGGAAAAAAAAATATCGCCATATCATCTGGTGAACATATTTAATTTCATTCAAAAATAATGTTTATTTCAACAACTTATATTAAGAGAGTAATGAATAATATGAAACAATTTCGTACAATACATATTACGAAAATATACATCTGGCATGTATATTTTCGTTTTATGTTTTTGATCGCCAAATACAAAAA
Organism: Salticus scenicus; assembly: GCA_963930645.1. Classification (NCBI taxonomy): domain Eukaryota; kingdom Metazoa; phylum Arthropoda; class Arachnida; order Araneae; family Salticidae; genus Salticus; species Salticus scenicus. Next base: position 226,877,356 of record OZ005656.1, on the reverse strand, counting down.
ACGCCAAGGAAGACAGTTTTGAAATTTAAAATTAAAATTTTGTCAATTTGAGAGCAAAATAACTTAATCTAACACGTGCATATGCTAACTAATACATATCTATACGGGGATTAAAATCGAGAAATAATTTTCCTCGATTTTTAATAATTTTGTATAAAAAATCCAATGGGAGATTAACATAGGAAACCTTTTTCTTGCACCCACTGACGGTCTGTGACGTCACACTTCGCTTGCGTATATTCTATTGTAATTCCAGTTTGTCCCGACAGTTGGTGTTGCGATCAAATTCAAGAAAATATTTTGTAACTTCGTGTTATTATTGCTATACAAAAAATAGTGCCCTAATTGAAATATTACATCAAGATGTAATTAGTGTTTGAAGAGTTTTGAAGTGTGCATAAAAAACTACACATTTGCAAATTTAGTGCGGAAGTGGAGTGAGTATTTTATATAATTTTCTATCAAATTTGCACGCGCGTTGATTAATAACCACCCTAACCTACAAATTTATTTGCGTAGCTAATTTTTTATATTTTATTTATTTATTTTTTGAATGGAATACCTTTCGTATCGGATTCCTTTGGCAAAATTTAAAATTTGGCACCGAAGTAGCTCGGACGTTTCTTTCCAAGATCTTTAGTTCCACAATTGAGATAGCCATTTCAATTTATCGCAAAAATGGCTTAAAATATTTAATGTCACTAATGGGGTCCCATACTTTTTTGCGTGTGTATGTCACTGATATTTTATTTATTTATTTATTGTATGGAACACCTTTAGTATAAGATCCCTTTGGCAAAATTTGGAATTTGACACCGAAGTAGCTCGAACACTTCTCAGCAAGATCTTTAGTTCCACAATTGAGATAGCCATTTCAATTAATCGCAAAAATGGCTTAAAATATTTAAAGTCACGAAAGTGGTCCCATACTTTTGTGCGTGTGTATGTCACTGATATTTTATTTATTTATTTTTTGTATGGAAAATTTGGAACCAAAGTAGCTCGGACGCTTCTCGCCAAGATCTTTAGTTCCACAATTGAGATAGCCATTTCAATTCATCGCAAAAATGGCTTAAAATATTTAATTTCACCAAAGGGGTCCCATACTTTTGTGCGTGTGTATGTCACTGAACCCCTCCTAAACGGCTGGACCGATTTTAATGAAATTTTTTGTGTGTCTTCAGGTGGATTCGAGAATGGTTTAGATTTACATTTCAGTCCAATTTAAATTGTTTATTTAATTGTTAATTATGTCTTTTACGTTATAATCGGAATTCACAGTCACCGTTCACAGCGCTCCATACCTGTTTCACTTATATACCACATCCTTACACACTTACAATAAGTTAGTTATATTTTTCTAGCAAAATATTCTCTAAAAATAATTTATATGACAAAACAACGTTTGTCGGGTCCGCTAGTATATATATATATATATATATATATATATATATATATATATATATATATATATATATATATATATATATATATATACATAGATATCTATATACATATATAGATATATATAATTGCAAATAAATGTGTATATAAGTATTTATTTTAAAACTGAATGTTAAAAGTAATGATTGCAATTTACTGGGAGCGGAAAAAAATCTTTTCTTTGGAAATTCCTTTCATTAATTTGCTAAAATTCCCTATTTCTTTTTATCAGAAAAACATATTTACTATATAGTATATTATAAAGTTTTGTATATTCCATATTTTTCAGTAATACATATAAAATGTTAATATCAAATTTTATTAATCAAAATTCAAAATTGATGTTTTATGTTGAAAATTATGCAAAAGTCTCACAATAATTATGTTACAATGAAATTCAGAAACTCTCTCTCTCTATATATATATATGTATTACATGTGATGTTTTAGTCATAATTACAATTACTCTTATTTCACATAGCGAAAGGTGAAAGTTAAAAGGAAATGATAAAAATATCAAATTCCAAGAATAAAAATTAAAAGTAAAATTAGTAAATTATGTAACGTGTACATGATAATTAAAATTAAATAATGGTAAAGTAACGGAATTGCCCATTTCGTCTGCATATATAGAATTTGAAATACAAGAGTAAAAAAAAAGACAAAATTGCAAAACTACAAAAATTAAAAATGTGGGCTAATTTGAAATAGTTAGCTCATGAAGCGGAATTACGATTAAATCTAAGTAATACACAACTGTTTCTTTTTAATGATGAAAAACGTAAATGTATTACAATGTTATGATAAGCAAAAAAATTTTTGGTTCATTTACCCTTATCGGTAAAAATATATTAATTAGTAACATTTTTTTTTTCTTACCTCTCATTTATTGTTTATAAGACGTAACAGAAGAACTGTGACACCCGCCCTCTTAAAAAAAAAAAAAAATCAAATTGTAGATGGTGGGATTATTAAATAAATTTTCACTATAGACAAAATCTTTCAGCTAAAATGAACTAGAAGATTACCCCGATGATTCCTTATTTGCCATTTGGACGTTACATGAGACGAGCTTATATAATAATAATAAAATTATACTTTTATACTTTAAAAAATTAGAGAACACGCTTTTCTTTAAATGTGAACTAAAAAGCATAAAATATCTATCCTTATAGTATTAGAATGCAGAGTAAGAGAAAGCCATGCACTGTTAAAAATATTGCAGTAAAATTATGGGCAAAGCCCGACAGCAGAAATTGCAGACAATGCCCGTAACAAAAAAACATTTAGACAATGAATGATGTATCACTAGTAATTTTACGTTGTATGAAACATACAACCAACATGCCAAAAAAGTAGTATTGACCGTAAAATTAGAAGTTAAAGATTGAGTTTCTCGAATACTTTTAATGTTGAATATATTTACCATTCAAATTATGCATAAAATTATTTTCTTTTAAGATTATTTTAAAAATTAAATTTGCTATTTTTGACAAAATTAAAAAGTCATTCTCATATTAGAATAATTTAGATTTTAACAAAAACCATTTTTAAAAAAATCTCCCGTTTTTGGGCTCGAACGTTAGACTTTTAGTTTCGTAGCCCGGAGCTTTACCTCGCAGCCACAGCGTTCACGTAGGGAAAGTCTCTTTTTACAATATAGATTTTTTGTTTGCTCCCAGTGCTATTACACCACATACACACAGGTGAAGCTTATAAAAGCGTGTTAAAAAAATAAATATATAAATTTGTAAGTTGTGGATGGCGCTTTTTCTTGAACATGAAATAATACCAAAGAAATAAACCATACGAGAAACTCAAACAATTTTAATAAATATCGATTCATTTTTCTGCCACGTGAATCATTAGATTTGTTAAAAAGTATAATTTTCCATAACAAATAGATCTTACTGCATATATATATTTACAATTTAAATATATTTTTATTTATTTCTTGAGTGCACATTTATGTACAAAAATTTGTATCAATACCATTGCTCTTTTTAACGAGAGGATGCCATTTATTTCAAAAGTTTAATTGTAATATTCCTGTTTATAATTATTTAATAATATTTAATATTTTAATTATTTAATCTTTTATTTATTTACCTAATCGTTCCCACATAGACAGGGGAAAAGCTGGTTAAGCAAAGTACCAATGAAAGAAAAGAATTTAATAAAAATAACTTCTTTTCATTGTTAGAATAAGCGACAACATATTGCAATGGTTTTAATACTCTTAAAAAAGAGTTTAAGATTTTTTTTTTTTTTAATCCGTTGTAAACTATAGATTATTGATTTGCAGCATATTTTCGCTATATTATAACCATTCTATTTAAATTATCACATCATGGGTGCAAGTCGTTGCAAGTTTTTTTTTTCTACATTTTTAAAAACAATGTTCTTAAGTTCATTTTTTTGCTTATTTTGTTTGTAATATTACATTGGTCGCATTGTCAAAAGCATCAGGTTTGACAAAGCCGTCATCTTTGAAATCCTTTCGCTAGAAACCGAAAATTTTCTTTCAGAAATCAGCCAAGATATGGTACACACCTTCAATACAGATTTCTGGGCATGCAGTTAGGCATTTGAATTGCCACGAAAATCAGTCTGTTATACTGCGGCGAGTGCTTGAATAGAAAATCGACTCAAAACTTCCGCATGGTGACTAAGAAATAAGGGGGTGACTTAATAAAACAATCAACAGCAAAATTGTCTTTTCAGTATCCATATATCCATAATATAAAAGTATCAATAACTACACACACACACACACACAAAAAAAAAAAAAAGCGTATTTCTATCGATAAACGCAAATTAAATCAAAAGGTGGCAAAATTATGCTGCAAAAGAAATAGTCAACAAAAATTTATAATTTTCGAGAAATGAAGTATCATATAAGCAGAAATATCGTTGATTTGTTGCAAATTAATCGATTACTGAATATTTCTGAAACAGCTTAACAGGTTGAGTGCTATGTCAGCCATGGTTGGCTAACACTGAACTTTTAGTTCAGGCCGCGTCAGCCACCGGTGACTGACAGTGTAAAATATGATATAAAGCTGCGTCAACCACCGGTGGCTGGCAGTGTAAAACATGATATAAAAACATAAATATATATATATATATTTCCAATTTACTTATTTTTTTTATTTATTACAGGATTATATCATTAAGGAATTTTAATGGATTTTATCAAAACACGGTAAACACAACGCGTTTCTAAGCAGCGCGCGTGGCCTGGCGGGATTTTCTTAAGAATTCACGTGGCGCTCAACGTGTTTATCAATTAATTTAAAAACGTTTATCAATTAATTTAAAAATTATATAATTGTATTATTAAAATTGATGTATAATTTATTGTATTATATAATTTATATAATTGTATTCAACAATTTTCAATGAAAAATCTAATATTGCAGTAATTACTAGCAAACAAGTGCCGTAACTTACACTTTTGAGATATTAGCCAATAAAATACAGTATTTTTTAACTTGTTTATGCTTATCATGTATGATTCCCATTTCTTCAAAAAGCGAACGATTTTATTTACATATGACACAATTGCTGTGTATTACAAGAGTTCAAGTAATGTGGGGGTTTGACCTTTATAGCGCATGCGCATTGTCAGGGGGAAAGAGAAAACCTCTCAAAAATTATATATTTTACAATTTCTACAGAAAAAATCCAGGTAGAACCATGAACATATATATATATATATATATATATATATATAATATATATTTAATATACACTTTCACCCTCAAAAGGTTTTTAAAATTTCGAAATTTAAGAAGTAATTAAATGTTTTAAAATCTTTCTAAAATTACGATTTTGTTAAACTTCTATGCATACAAATTAAACATTTTGCTGTGAATGGGTTAAACCGATGTAGAGACTTAGTAAAATGAAAATCACCTTAATATTTTATAGCATGTTAAATGACATCACATTCAGAAATTTTTCCAAATGATGTATTATCATCATAGTACAGAGAAAATAGGACAGTAATTAACAGAGAATACCGTAATCACCGATTTCCTACAGTAGACACTCACTGGCATTACACTTAAATGACTGACGTGAGAAAGGATAGCTGGATCCATCAATATTTCATCACCATTCAAAAATTTCGTAATGGTTTTAGAGCAGGAATTAATAGACTTTTCCCGAGGACATTAAGTACATCGTTTTTTCTTAGCATGGTGTTCTTATCTTTTTATAACCTTAATCAATATATATATATATATATATATATATATATTTTAATCACATTAAAACTGAGACAGATAATACACATTAAAAATACACATTTTAAAGTATTAAAAACACAAAAACATAAATTTAAATGTTTCGAGCCTATTACAGGCTCCTCATCAGTATAAACATCAAGTGCAAATGATGAGATGAACAACAGACTTTATGTGAGTACAACGTATTCATCAGGAACTGCGCATGCCTCATTAAGTGGAGAAAAATGTTGATTTGTGTACCAGCCCTCCAGGAAAATTCTTGAGTGATAATTTAAACAATTAGATACGATTATTTTAGTATTGTTAAAATCAGGTAAATGGTCAGTTTCTATGGCATGTTGTACTATTTTTGAATGTATATCACGGTTTTTGAAATTTGTTTTATGTTCCTTAATTCGAGTATGAAGAGAACGGCCAGTTTGACCAATATAAACTGAACTACAAGATTTACAAGGGATATTATAAACAACACCAGTACGGGAAAAAGGGGGGATAACAGTTTTAAAATTTGAAAGGAAATTACGAATTAGAAACTGAGGTTTGTCGGAAACAGATAAATTAACAGTACAGTACAGTATTACTACGAGACGTAATGATTTTTAAATATTTAAAAAAAAAATATATATATATATATATAGTATATTATGTTCGCTAGCAAATATCGCCTTGCAGGCAGGAATATTCTTACAATTTTATCTAAGTCAGACAAACAGACATAAGCTAATTTTCCTGTAAATTTACACTTTAGACATTAATCAAATATTTTTCTAAATTTATTAAAAAAGTTAGAAATTTTAAGAAAACAAGGTCGTCTTATTTTTTGCAACAAGATGTGATAAATCAAACCAATCCAAATAAATTCCAGTGCATATGAGTAATGTAAAGAAAGGAACAAAGAAGTGATATGGAATATAATCTATGTTAAAACAAGAAAAATGCAGTCTCATAAACTTAAAACATTTCAAAGAAAAATAATCAGATGTGAAACAACCACACGACTTATATTACCCGATATTACACATATTATATGCATTTTTTAAAAATAATATCATCAGAAGACATAAAATTGGCCTAACGAAGTACACACCTAACATGTTTTCTATTAGATAAAGCTGATATATAGACATGTAAATTAGAGTTTACATAGTTAATCGTAATGAGTTTACATTACTTGTAAAACAGAGTTTACTGAGTTAAAAAATAAGGGGGAAATTATAATTATTTTTTGAAACACTAATTTCTGAGATCTAAACTTACCTACATAAGCGGATCACTGTTCCTGTTATAATCACGTAATACAAAAAAAAAGATATCTAAAATGGATTTATGTAACAATTTTCAAGAAAATCGATCGAACCGTTTTCGATATACCAACATTTACCAAAACTTGGTATACGCAAGTATGGACCGAAAAACAATAATTACATACAAAAGGATATTTAAAAGGTAGTTCATCAGTCGAGTTTGAAAAAAAATCTATACAGCCGTTTTTAAATGAACGCACTAGCGAGGCCTGAAATTGAGCTATTTATACAGGTCGTCTATCAATATTCCTGAACTAACCAACTAGACCATTCGAAAGGACATCTAATAGAGTGTTTATTTAGCAAGTTTGAAGGAAATCGTTAAAGTTGTTTTCGAGATATGGATTTACGGTCCCACTTACGATTTCCGATGTCCCACTACTGGTTTTTTCGATTTTCACCAAAATTTGTAAAATTTATCTGTACACCAGTCCTGTCTCAATACTGAAGCTTCGTAGTTCTATCTATATTTACCGTTAGCAATAATTCCTATATAAAATAATTAATACTGTTTTCTTAAATATATCCTTGTCGAATCATGTTCTTAGACTGACTAAGGACATGATTCTGCAAGGGGTTATTTAACAAAACAGTATTCAGTGTACTTTTCTTTTTGCATAGGAATTATTGCTAGTACTCGAATAATTTTGCTGCCGACCATAGATTAGGGTGTATCGATTTTTTTTTTCTTTTTTTTTTATGTATATGTATATCAAATTTCCAATAGTGAGAAAAAGTTGCCGTATGTTATTTTTAGTATGCGTGCAAAATTTTGTTGATCTGAGTTAATATCTTCCGTTGCCTCTGGGGCCGTTCATTATAAGAAATTCATTAATTTTATCGTTGTTTTTTTTTCTTTTTTTTTAAGAAACTGGTACGGGCCAATGTCTTCAGCTGCCTCTAATGGTCATTTATCTAGCCAAAGTCGCTCATTTTAATGATTTTCCTTCAACACATCTACGACTGTAATTCTTTTAATTATGGTTATTTCTTTTCTTTTCTTTTTTTTTTTTTTTTTTTTTTTTTTTTTTGTATGAACAATTGTGAATTTGTTCAAGTGGGAAACGCGTACATAATGAAACAAAATCCACAATGATTCGTTCTAATAATTGTTTATTAAAATGCAAACAATAAAACATTCAAGTTGAAAAGGATAGAATACAACTGAAGTATGGATCAAATACAGTTTAAAAATTATTCCCTTGAATCTTGCTACACTGTTATATTCAGATTTTGTATTGAAACTAGGCATAATTTTTCGGAATGCTAGTCTAGATTGAATATACTCATCTCTGCTTTCAGCACCACACAAAACATCGGATGCCTCTGTAACCAGTTTTACCACTGCCTACCGCCTGAGTGTGGCATGGGAATTTTCCAACTTCAAGGACTTCACCTGTGTCAAACGTGTTCTTTAGAGCTTCATCAGTAAAGTTCATTGTAATTGGTTGTTCCGTCAGCTTGCACGTATGACAATCTATTACTTTTATGTAGTCTGATAACTCAAAGTTAAGTACAGGTATATTGAACTGGCGGATTCCTGCGACAGACGACTTCATTCTTCTAGCTTTCACTAAACGAAGCAAGCCTAGTTTCCTCACATACGGACGTTTTTCAGAGACCATTGGTAAATAAATGTTCTAAGGATGACTGTAAAAGCCGTTTCTCTGAATTACTGGATCAATATCTACCTTAAGTTCGCTGGGAAGATAACGTGACAACTTTATTCTGTTGCACAAGTGGCGTGTACCATCTGTGAGCGATTTCTCAACTTTTGTCTTAAACCACATTCTACAGTAGACTATCATTACCTACTCTACTATTATTCGCAAATTTTAAGTTGGCTCACTGCATCCCACATAGTAGCGTAATATTCTGTTAGCAGTGGTAAGCGAACGTGCATGGGATAATTTTCCGGGATTCATTCATGCCAAAGCTTGGAAACAGTTTCCGATTGCTACTGCTTCGCATATATCTTAGATATATTAGATACTTTTGATCACTGCTAAGGCAGGTTGAGCTGTACTCTTTGTCAACTTCGGTAATTCAACATCCAGAGAATCAAACTCCATTAACTCGGAATTTTCACTGAGTTGTATTTGTTTTCCAATCGGACGAGTGTATCCATGAGACCCTGAGGTTGGTTCGTCCAGTTGCTGAATCAGGTGTCGAAGAGGAAGTTCGTTGGCGTGTAATAGACAAATTAACCATTAGACAGGTCAATCAAGGGCATTTTAAATTAGATCAATAATTCCTTTACTTGCCCCAACGTTAACGTTAGTTCCATCACATGCCAGAGCTACAAGTTCTTGTAGCTTAATCTCCAATCAAAGATTTTTCTTTACTATTTTCATTTTTCTTTTGTCTGTTACTTTTGAATTGTCTTCTTTTGTGATGATTTTTAAATCCTCTAAAACATCGCTTGCTAATATTGCAGCCCCTCTGTTTGAAATGTCTGTCCTGTCACAAGCCATTCATTGCTAATGATAGCAAAGAGAGCCTCATTTGTTGTGCGGTAGCTACACTCTTCCGTTTGCGTTTGTGGTCACGACCGCGGCCAGCCTCGAGAAAATTTTGATCTTCAACTTTATCTGTATCTGTAGCGTAATCGTCTTCAGAAACTTAAGATTCCGAAGATGATATTAAGTTTTCAAGTTGTTCATAATGTTGTTCAGAAGAAGCCGCAACACCTATTTCTTTGCCCTTAGAACAAAGTGAATTTGTTCCATCTCTTTTGTTGTGCCTGGAGTTTTAAACTTGTTCTAACATCAATAACACTCATATACATTTCCCTTGTGATTATCTAGTCTTTGAGTAATTTCTGCTCTTTTATGGTTACCTTTCAAATTCTCGCACAAATGCATCTAGCAATAGACACATTTACAGGCAGAAATATCAAAATGGGTATCAACTGCATTGTCTTTGAAAGCCCCTACCTAGGATTTGAACATATGGGCCACTTTTGGCTTCATGTTTTTTACAAGCTTTCTATATTTTCTGCGATAATCGTGAAGCATTTTAAGAACACGCTCGTGAGACACGCTGGGAATGGATGCCTTTCTCCATAAGTCTTCAATCTTTTTTTATAATATTTCTGATATATTTTTTTAAGAGCGCTGCTTGCCATTGTTCTTTTCTTTAAACTTTTGCATGAAGTAAAGGTAACACTTCATAAAGTCCTGTATGTTGGCAAAACATTACTTTTCAAGTCATTTGGTAATTCAAAGATAGGACAAGTAGACTGTTTTCTTGTGTTCCTTGTAATTTTGCTTGGCATTTCTGCAAAGTAAAAATGAAACAGTAGGTAAAAGCAAGCAATGCTTCAATTATAAAAAAATAATAGTATTATGAAGTTGCAATAGAAACAATGAATAACTATGGGTTTAATTAAAGTGAATAAGTATGCAATTCAATATATATACTGATATAAGGAAGAAAATTAAAAAGCATCGCGCATAATTAAAACAAATTAACAACATGCGAAAATATAACTGACATGATATTGATATCGTGCTTGTTTAAAAAAAAAAAATCTTTATTCTTGCTAAAAATATATTGTACATTATACACTGAAGTGACAAAAGTCATGGGATACCTCTTAATATCGTGTCGGTCCTCCTTTCGCCCGGCGAAGTGCAGCAACTCTACGTGGCATGGACTCAACAAGTCGTTGGAAGTCTTCTGCAGGAATATTGAGCCATGCTGTCTCTATAGACGTCCATAATTGTGAAAGTGTTGATGGTGCAGGATTTTGGGCACGAACACACCTCTCGATGATGTCCCATAAATGCTCGATGGGATTCATGTCGGGCGATCTAGGTGGCCAGATCATTCGCTGGAATTGTCCAGAATGTTCTTCAAACCAATCGCGAACAGTTGTGGCCCGGTGACATGGTGCATTGTCATCCATAAAAATCCCATCGTTGTTTGGGTACATGAAGTCCATGAATGGCTGCAAGTGATCTCCAAGTAGCTGAACATAACCATTTCCAGTCAATGTTCGGTTCAGTCGCACCAGAGGACCAAGTCCATGCCATGTAAAAACAGCCCACACCATTATGCTGCCACCACCAGCTTGAACAGTGCCTTGTTGACAATTTGGGTCCATGGCTTCGTCGGGTCTGCGCCACACTCGAACCCTACCATCAGCTCTTACCAACTGAAATCGTGACTCATCGGACCAGGCCACGGTTTTCCATTCATCTAGGGACCAACCGATATGCTCACGTGCCCACGAGAGTCGCTGAAAGCGATGTCGTGCTGTCAGTAAAGGCACTCGAGTCGGTCTTCTGCTGGCATAGCCCAAGGAAGACAAATTTCGCCGCACAGTCCTACCGGACACGTCCCTCGTACGTCCACATTGATTTCTGCGGTTATTTGACGCAGTGTTGTTTGTCTGTTAGCATTTACAACTCTTCGCAGACGTCGCCGGTCTCGGTCGTTAAGTGCAGGCGGTCGACCACTGCGCTGTCCATGGTG